>VCNE01001440.1:0-17939 GCA_009869805.1 Oncopodura yosiiana
ATGGACAAAACGATGATTTGACAAGTGTTCCATTCCTAATGCAACTTGTGAGACGACTTGAATTATTTGGGCTATTGTTAGCTCTGGTGGTTTTGGAACATTGCGAGGATTGTGTGGATTGTCTTTTCTTGTGGCTAACAAAAATTGTTTGAGGTCACCCTATGAAAATTAAAAAGCAAGTTAATAACTTTTTAGAAAATATTTCTTGAAGTTAGTTTATTCTTACCCAATCGCTATATGACATAATCATATAATGAGGATCCATTTCTCTGTTATAAATTGAATGAAAATTAATAAAAACAGTAAAATAGCTATATATATAATCTAACTACTCACCTACAAAGTCTTACAAGCTTTGTAACATTGGCATGATTCAATTTATGATACATATCAATCTCTCTCTTGAACTCAAATAAAGCTGACTCTTCTCTAGTTTGTAAAGCTTTCACCATAACTAGACTTTCAGTTGGACTACTAGAAGCTACTTCACTGGATGAATTGTTGATGACTCCATTATCTTCTTTTCCAATTGCTTTTGCCTTTGCCAAAAATACTTCGCCAAAATCTCCATGTCCTTTTCATTTCATATATTAGAAAATAAGAGGCAAAGTTAATTATAAGTTATAGGGGTAATTTTCTCTTTCTAAAGTTTTAATTTAGTAGCATAACATACCTAGAAGCATAACAAACTGGAGATCTTGTCGAGGATAAGATATTTTGTCATAGACGCTACTACTACCAGCAGATCTTTTGGAATGTTGAGACTTGTGACTAGCTAAAGAGGCTGTGGTTGATGGCTGCTTTGCTCCAGAATTAGTATCACGACCTCCTCCTGTAGAACTATGTGATGACTTGACTGTTTCCTCATCACTTCTGTAAGTATACAAGAGTGCAATCAATTTTATTAATTAAATTAAAATTGTAATTACATGGAGAGACTCTCTCTCTCTCTTCACTCGACCCAATTTTACGTCGTAGATCGTAAAGCTTTTCTTTCTATATCTATATTACGTAGTCATAATATGTATAAGCAAGTCTCTAAATTAAATTACAAGAGCAACAACTATAAATACTTTCACTCTCTCTTCCCGGATGCCAGGTTGAGAAATATGTTGAAAGAAAAAGAAAGTTTTATATATAGTACCTGCAACTATCAGGCTTTCCATTTGCATGATGCCCATTTGGTATTAATAAATGCCCATTGCCATTAGCTATTGGGCCAGCATCTTTCATCTCAGTGTCTCCATTTTCTTTTCCAACTGTGAATAAAATTGAAAAATATTTTATATACTAGAAATCTCAGGAATATAGTTAAAAGTTTATTAGAACTTACTCTCAGCCAAGTATTCTTGCTTCCGCTTCAATTGTCGATAGCGACACCATAGCATAAGACCAATGACAAGAAGCATATAGCCAGCAGCAACACTGAGAGTAATAGAAACAGTTCTTGTCATCACACTAGCATCATCCAGAGACTCGGAAATATATTGATCATTTGCTGTAATGTTATAATCCAAACAAATATTATTAGTGTGTGTATGTCATAAACAGAGCTTAATTACTACTACTGTGACCAATAAAACATGATGACAAGGTATATGTAGAAAAGTCATCAAGTGCGGAAGGTATATTAGAAAATTACAAGCACCGTCGGTTTTCATTTTATAATGGGTGTACAAGCTATATATACTACCTATAGCTGTAGTAGATTACACATTACATACCTCATTTGGAAAGTTGTGTATTTGCCATTGGGGGTTTTAACTCTATATGATGATGATGATGAGACTATATGGGAGACTGTGTGGTAGTAAAATGTAATTTTATTTTATTATTACGGTGGTAGAGAAAGAATATTATATGTTTGAGTACGGGTGGCGATAGTAAAATGTTGTAGTCGTAGTCATTTGAATAACAATTTAGTGCAACATTATTTGCATAAAATGAGAACTTCATACTTTTAACGATGAGTTTAACTTCTATCTCGTTTAAAACCTCCTGCATTTCCAGCCGTACAAGCATAGCGAGCTTCGTCTTCTTTTATAACTTCAGTCACGAGCAATGAGCCATTTTCCATGACATGAAATCTACTATGATCAAATCCATTTATAACGTTGTCTCTATCCCATTGGATTCTTGGTGGTGGAATTCTATAACAAAAATTTTCTTATTAGAATCGTGTTTAAAAAACTCACTCGCTTTAATGAGATATACAGATATCTTACCCTGTAGCTTTACAATGAATCATAACAGATTGCCCCACGTGAACTTCAGTGGGATTATGAGGTGTCACAACAAATTTCGGAGTTACAATGACATCAACATAAATTGTTGTATTAATAAATCCTTGAGAATTTGTAGCTACACAAGTATACTTGCCCTTGTCACCAGTTTGAACATTTTGAAAATATAGAGTTCCGTTCACATCAGAAATATGACTCGGCCATTGAAGTAAAGGTTGTCCATCTTGAAACTGTATATAGAAAATTTGTTGAAGCAAATTATAACAAATATCATAAACAAATAGTAGCAAACCTTGAGCCATTTGACAAAAGGAGTAGGAGCTCCATGTGCCTTACAATGAATTTTTGACGTTGAGCCCAACTCCAATTTTCTATCTATAGGTTTCGGCATAAATTTCAGTGTCTCTGTTATAATAATAAGAGGACAGAAAAAAGATAAAGAAATTACATTGTTTATTTTCATTAGCTTGCTACTCATGTCGTCTTGAGCAAAAAAAAAGAACGTCAACTTATATGGTATATATCAATGAACAAAATAACAATAGCTTATAGAAGTTGTATCTCATTGAAACTGATATGTTGTTACAATATATATATCTCTAAGGCATGTCCAGCAAAAGAGAAATGAGAGTCAGAGATCACGTCTAAGATAACTTATTATTCCTTGTCTTGTCTCTGTCTTTTCTCTTTTGCGACATTTCCTTCCTCTTTGGTCAAGAAAACTCCAAAAAAAGACTACACTGGACATTTTTTCTTTTGCTCTTTAAAATTAAAGTCACTCATCCTTACTCAGCACAATTTAACTCATACCTGTCACAAAAAGCTGAGCTACTCGACTCTGAACGTGATTAAAGTCAAGAAAACTCCAAAAAAGACTACACTGGACATTTTTTCTTTTGCTCTTTAAAATTAAAGTCACTCATCCTTACTCAGCACAATTTAACTCATACCTGTCACAAAAAGCTGAGCTACTCGACTCTGAACATGATTGTAGCCTGGAACAATTATTTCGCATGAGTATTCACCAGCATCTGTCAAATTAAAGAAACGATATAGAAAAACTTTGGTTGAAACTTTCCTTTAACTTGACTTACCAGTCAAATGTACAGAGTTAATAACTAATGTAGCATTCGATTGATGAGATTGTATTCTTTGCTGTTGCTCATTACTATAATAGCCTTGATTTGTTGGTCTGTTAGATGATGATGGAGGAATTGCAATTGGAACTTTATTTTTCAACCAGCGTATTTGGCTATAAGGAAAAACATTTTAGTTAGTACACTCTACATAATCATATATATATATTGAATTAAAATATTGTATTTACCTGATTGGATACTCAGGCCCAGTATACTGACACAAAAACATTGTGCTTTCTCCTTCTTCAACAATAGTACTTAATGGATGACCAAAAATAGTAGGAGGAGCTGTTATAAGAGAGAAAAGATATTTCCAAATAATTTATTTTTATTATCATCTTGTCTACTGCTATTATTTTTCCTAACTTCTACCCTTCGCTCTTTTAGCTCTCATATTCAAGATCAAGGTTTATATTCTATAGCCATTAGTATCTCACGCTTTTCTAAATGCAAGTGCCACTATTGGATAGAAACAGCTCAAGTTATATTCCAGCTGGGTATTGTCATTTAGTGCCATTGCTTTTATATCCTAACGTAATATTATATGTACAAAGTTAGTATAGAGTGTGATGGTGGAAATGAGTGGAAAGCATCAGAAATAAGTTGATGTTTGAGCCAATCTCAAAATGCACACATGTACTACTAATACTAGAGTTTTATACTCTTCTTTGTATAATAGACATTGTCGTCTGGGAAAGCAAGTTAGTCGTCGTCCACATCTGATATCAACAAAAAAGATATGGAAACCCATGATATTTAATAGCATTAGGGAGGAAAAATTGCACAAATGAACTTCTGTATGAAGGGGAAAGGAGAAAAGATACAAGAAACTATATATGGGCATCTGCTACAAAAAGAACATTGCATGACAATATATAGAGAGAAGAAATGTAGAGTTTTTCCTGTGACGAGTGATATTTGGTCTGTTCCTATTTTCACTTTTCTCTACAGTTGAGAAACCATGCACTATACACACGCCTTTTTAGAACCTCAAGGTATTTAGAAAAAGGAAAGGAGAGAGAAAAAAATCCTTTTCTCTCTACTTCTTCCCTAGCGTTTTAGAAAACGAAAGAAAAGTCAACCCTCTATAGTCATAAAACACAGTGCGGTACTTAGCTCCACTCTGTCATCAACTTTGCCCCTTTCCTTTCACTACCAATCATGTTTCCCAACATTTTTGATCTTTCCAGATTTTTTTCTATTGTGCAAGCTTAAGTGATTGACTTTGACTTACTGGTAACGACGAGATGGAAATGAGCTCGAGTGACTCTTGCCAAGTTTTGTGCTATACACGTATAATTTCCAGCATAATCTTGCCTAGCATTTTCAATAATGAGAGTATTTGAGTTGCGTATGCGAACTCCTCCAGAACTACTTGATTCCGATATCAATTTTCCATTTGGTCCTTCCCATTTTAGTGTTGGCCGTGGAAGACCATTTGGTTGTTTACAAAATATTTCCACATTTGAGTTTTCAGCTATGGCTAATTTGTGTCCAGGAATAATTGGTGATGGGTCAAACCAATCGTCATTATTAGGTTGGTTTAGATCTAAAAAGAGGATCAACAATCGTTAGTATTTTATAAAAAGGAAAAAACATCTTAGTATATTTACTTACATGCCAGTCTTAATGTTGCAGAGTATATTTGAGGCTCTTGTTCAGGAAATCTATCTACATAAGCTCCGAGACATCGAAAAGTTCCTTCATCTGAATCTGTTGCTCTTGAAATAACCAGTGAGCCATTTCCCAGTATTGTGTACCTGAAATAATAATAAAAGCAACAGGGAAGATGAGATATTATTTCTTAGTACTTATATACATATGCTACATATATATACTTCCAAGAATATGAATAATAATAATGACACACACGTTAATTCCAAGAATAATGTGCAAGTAAATCACTCTCGTGTGAGTAACTACACAAAATTTCCATTATAAAACAGCATGAGAGCTTATATACTCATATTTACACACCTAAACCATAATCATAAATAATACAGTCTTTCAAATTGTCACTTTCGTGTGTGCAGTATAAAGAAAGTGTAAGCATATCTTATGTAACTGTGAATATTACTTATATGATGACAATGTTTTATATTACGCCATCATCATCATCACGAGACTAATCCAATTAAGAAACTCATTTGGAACTAATAAGACAATAAATTGTAGCTTTCTCTTATTTACTTTCACTCTACTAAATTCTTCTGCATTGCGTCATATCTAAGATTACGCAAGTATAAGTAGAGTTTAATGCATCAACAAACAAGAGATCCACAATAACAAATAAATTGGACAAACTTGTTTATTTTCTACACACAGAGCAAACATTGCATTAGTCCATAATCCATATATCCTTAGTCTTTTCTATATACATTTTCTTTTCTATATCAATCAAAAATAATACATCAATTTTCTTTCGTTGTTGTCGCAGGAGACTTACACCAAAAACTTATTGTATGAGTGATGAAAAGAGCAGACCACCATATCAATGTAAAAGCTCAAGAAATATAGTGAATAATATATCACCATAAAAATGCAATAGGTCACGACTTTGAGCTTAGCGTTTGGACTTGTGGCATTGACATCAGAGCATCAAATCCAATGCGTCCATATATAATATAAAAGCTAGAAAAGAACTTTTCAAGTAAACTTGAGCTATACTCTTCAAAATGTATATGCTGATCGACGATTTTCTCAATTCAAGACAAGTGAACGTCTTATGAAAAGGCAGTTATTTAAAGTGTCTATACAAGCAAAATTTCTATAGCATATTGTCGATAATACAAGTTGAAGCATATTATATAGAGAAACTACGTGAAAAGAAGAAGAAGACACTGAGAACAGTTTATGAAAACCTCTGGAGATGACTGCCAAAAGGCCCAGGATATAAATTTGTTCATAGCTTCTCTCTTGTTCAAGATATTGGCTTCATAACTCAATCAACTGGTCTAGAGTGAGAAGCTTCTTCGGACTTTTCGTCACGATCTTCATCAGTATTTGAAAAGCATGAGAGATCCTCTTCTTGTCTTCCAGAAAAGAAAAAAAAGTATGTGCGTGTTGTATAAGTAATCCATAGACAGTAGAGAAGACTTACGAGTTTTTCACACGCATTTTCTCTTTAGCTCTCTTTCTTCAACTTCTTTACAGAATACTATAAGATGGATTTGAAAGATCGAAGGATTGAACTAAACGGAAAAGTGATGACAAGAGGATGAGAGAGCTGCACTAAGCCGTGACAAATGTGCTAAATTGTCAGCAGCCGATAAGTCTACATCTCATTTTATTCTAGTTTCTTATATACTGTAGAATAATGTTAAAAGATCATAGTGATCATAACTGATGATGACACGTCAAATCATAATAGAAAGATCTTTCTCAAGTTCTTTGCACCCGCTAAGCGCTAAATAGATAGAAGGAGATATATTATACACCAAAAGAGATATATTATACACCAAAAGAGAAATTTATTCAATTCCCACAATATAAACTGAATTACCAAACAGTTTTTACACATTCAGCATTTTCTACGTCTACTATATATACAGAGTTATGATGTGATGTTGTAATGTTGTGCATAGCATATAGCTCTTTGAATTAGCTCAATTAAATTCCTACCGTCACATCATTAGTACAGCAAATAATAAGAGGACTTTGGTTTTCTCTCTGCGAGTGTAATAACGTTAGAGCGTAAAATGTAACATATTTATAAAGAGCGAAAGAGAGAGTTCATAGGAAATTTAGTTAATAATATTACACGCATTGGTAGTTTCGACAGAGAGACTAACACTTTTCCCAGTCCGCAATATTAAACTTCATATATTCTACTTTAGTATATATCAGTAGTAAAAGAAGGATAAATGTGATGTTGTAATGTTGTGCATAGCATATAGCTCTTTGAATTAGCTCAATTAAATTCCTACCGTCACATCATTAGTACAGCAAATAATAAGAGGACTTTGGTTTTCTCTCTATGAGTGTAATAACGTTAGAGCGTAAAATGTAACATATTTATAAAGAGAGAGAGAGAGAGTTCATAGGAAATTTAGTTAATAATATTACACGCATTGGTAGTTTCGACAGAGAGACTAACACTTTTCCCAGTCCACAATATTAAACTTCATATATTCTACTTTAGTATATATCAGTAGTAAAAGAAGGATATATATATCATGTAATTATAATATATGTAATTCCAAAGAGTTACAGAAATGAAAGCAAGGCAGCATGAAGCTAGTTGAAACTAGAGATGCTACAGTACACACATTTCTGTACAAGAGTAGATAGAGATATTGTACATATGATAAAATGTTGTAAAACTCTTCTGGAAAGTATAAGTACCACTCTTCTCTAGAATCAAGCCGCTTAGCTATTCTGAGAGTACCTTCACTTTACATTTCCATTTGAAAGCTATATGTATAGTAAAAGAGAATCCTTATATTTCTAGGAATACAATGCAGATTTCCCTATAGCCCAAAAGTCATCAAGAATACTATTTTCTAGAGTGGCTACATGTGAATATGTGAGTGAATAATATGTAATATTACCACATTCAAACTTTTCTCTTCTTTTTGACCTTTTTGTACATAAGGTCATTTAATATTACATTCTTTTTAAATTGCTACTTTTCCATAATTCATAATTATTCTTGTAGTAAAAACGGTCATTGCTTTCACAAATAAATAAATCCTAAAATACCGACAGACAAGAAAACATGAGATACAATAGATATTTATATTCTGCTAGCATTCATTTCTGAAATATGAACTCATACATTATCGCCAATCTTGTTTACAAAACGGCATCATTTGCCATGTAGTACATACTAACAAGAAGAAAATGCGTATGATGCAAATATGGAGATTTAGAAGAGAGTACATAAAGAAAATGTGTAGTACACAACAACAGCACATAAATATTCACTTGGTAAAAGCTATCTACTCTAGTCTCTACTGCAAACCTTTACATGTGTATAAAAATATCTTCTGCCATATATTTTTGCTTTCACCATATGGACTACAACTACATATAGTCTGCTTTCATTTTGGTTTACCATATGCTCTGCATTTATTATGTGTACTGCTACACACTACCTTTACGACTATATATAGTATTGTCGCATCTGTTGATGAAAAGTGTGAGCTGAATTGATGATTTGGTCTCTTACATATAAAAGTAATATACACAACATGTGTTTGATGTATGGTTATAATATACATTGAAAATGAAAGTCAACAATAATTATTCTGGGACATATAACAACAACAGATCTAATATGTTCTGTCTATACTCTCATCGACGTTTCCATTATAATTTCTCATACATTTCAAATTACTTCCTTATAAAATGCACGTGTTTCCAGCTTCAAGATCATCACTTGTCTAATCTTTGTACACCATAGAGATTACTCTACGTTGAAAAACATTTCAAAGTGACTGACAATTCAAAACACAAAGTCTCATCACGAAAGCAAAAACATTTTGTAACTTAGAAAGTGAATACAATGTCGATACTCTTTGAGCGTCACAGAAATAATAATATTTATTTTGGTCAAGAAGACATCAAGGATAGAAAAACATCAAAAGTCAAATGAAAGGCGAGAGAATCTACACCTGGGAAATCTCACTTTCGTCGATATAGTAAGAGTTCAGTTCAAATATATTGAAGTAAAACACTTGGGAATTTTTTACGTGATATCTTCTTAGACTTCATGTGCTAAATATATTCTGTTGTTACGTCTCTAAAGTAAAAGACTTTTGTTCGTGCAACAAAAGCATTATCTCTTAGAGATAATTTCATAATGCCAAACAATACTTTGCTGCTCTATAGTAGAAAAAAGTAAGTCTCTAATGAAAAAAGCAACACGTGTCGTCTTAAAGAGTGATGTTGAGCTCTCTTCTTTGTATAAAGACTAACTTCATTATCACTCACTACTCATTCATTACAAACGTGATTCTCATTCTGTAGAAGAAAAAATGTAAGACGTAAAGTAATGTTCTTACTCTCTGTACGATGTGACGTCAAAGAAAGCTAGAGAAAGCTCTAACAACATTGTCTCATTCATTATGAAGACTTAATGACATGAAAGTGCACTGAAGAGAGAAGAGAAAGTGACAAAACAAAAGTCAGTCTAAGATGAAAAGCAGCGGTGATAGAGGAGAAAGAAAAACACAAGTGAAGGAAATTTCCACATTTTTTCTTTTCAAAAGTTTCAACTTGTATATAGTGACAAGGATTATATATACGAGTTATATGGATATAGTGAGAAAAGCAATATTTATCAAAGAGCGATAGATATATTAAAAGCATTTAGAAAGAAGAAGAAGATCCTTCTGGCGTGTTTTGTATTAAAGACAAGAAGGATTTTACTCTTTGAAGTGGTTGCCTCTGACTTTAAGTAGACTCAATGGACTCTGGACTTTTTTTCACATTATACTCGTCTAACTTTATATATAGGATCTCTCTCCTATGTTTCAAAAACTTCCGGACCAACTTTTCTTCAAGTGAAGCTTCCAACTTTTCCTCTTAGCTTTCTCTCTTTTCCTTTAGCCATAGCTTGAAGCTCTTAAAACGAAATTACGGTGAGTCCAACTTACTTTAGGAATGTGGATTGGTTAAAAGAAAAGAGCTTTTGAGTAGAAGAAGAACAACACTGAGAAAGAAAAAAGTGAGTACAAGATGAAAAGAAAGCATGCAACTAGTTTCTTTTCCGTAAAGAAGCTCAATGATTCGGACAGAAACAGGATGAATGTGTCGGCATATATAAAACTACACGTTCTAGTTTTATATGTCGTAGCATCTGATTTACAATTTACTTATATATAGTCAAATAAATTTAAACTTTCTGTAAACACGCTAATTATGTGTATAGTAATGTCAAAGTAAATAAATTAACTCCTGTTTAAAGCTTAATTAGAATCTTATAAATTCTACCAAGATTCCGATCTTGAACTTCAAATGGTTGAAGTAGAACATTAGAAATGCAGAAAAAGAAGTGTCTGTCTAAATTTAAGGCTCCTTCTGTCTTTCAAAGAGGCTTAGTAAAGAGAAAGACATCTGAAGAAACACACATGAAGCTTTTGATCATTGCTTCCGAAAATCCTTTTCTTCCTCCTTCCGTCTTACACAAGATACATATAAGTTATATACCTATTTCGAATCACAGTTCGTGCTTAGACTACCTGATGCCTTAGAACAACATCTAACATGCTCTCATCTTGCGTAAGAAATAAGTTCTTGAGGAAGAAGCAAGAGCCACATACACAAAACTCACTGGTGAGATATTGTCTCTTGCGATCTTCTGATGTGACGATATACACAAAAACCAACATTGTAGTGAAAAACATAAGACAGTGTATCTATATATGGTCTGGTCTCTTCACGTCTTGTATGTAGCTAAAGTAAAAACCAAATTTGAAATATTCCCTGTTGTGACCATGCACACGTCAGACTTTCTTTCCCAGTTGCTTTTCTCTTTGAATTATATGATATGACTTTCTCTTACGCTACCACATAAGTCTCATCTAGCCTGAGAATCTTTATGCGTTAGCCCCAAAGTTGCGACATAGAGTTGCTCATTCATCATGCAAAAGTCATGTAATCAAGGAATGAATTCCCCTGTTGATCTCTGTGAGTAAAAGTATACATACCTAACATTCATGCAGAATATACATATGCACAATTACTTCAGAAGAAGAGTTATACACGTAAGAGAGTACAACAATCCTCAGTTCGTATGTGAAGAATGCAAATTTTCCTATTCTACTTTGAGTTCAATTACTGGAGAAACTTGACGTGGGAGTTGGCTAATAATGCCGAGACTCATTTCATGTGTGTGTCTTCATTAAGTTTACTTGAGAGAGTTTACTTTTGACTCTGATTTGTAATGGACCTCATGCAACATGGCTTTCACTTTTCATTTGGCAAAACATGCTTAAAATATTCATGAAGTACTAACACACAAGTTAAATATAAAGTTTGTTCATATATGCAAAGTTGTTGGAATGAATAGCATTTTTAGTTACAAGAGTTTCATAAATTCATATAGCAATTTTCATACATCATAATAAAACAGCCACCAGCAGCTTTCTCTATTTATAATTTATAGTGCAATAAACTAATTCTCAAAAAATGGCTCTAGGCTCAATATTCTATATATTAAACTTACGGCAGAGAGATATGATATTGTACATGAAAGTGAAAAGTTTTTCGCAAAAAAAAACGTGTGTCATTTTAAGTTTGATGTAGTATATATGTTATATATAACCGACTTTTTATACAGTTTGCGGCTCGGTTTGGTTTTGTTAAAAAAAGAGTCTAAAGTGAAATTGAAAAAAGACTCCAGCAAATCTAGAGCGGATGGAAAGAAATGGAGTATGGAAAGTACAATGTCTGTGTCGAAAGATAGCAGAGCATTAACCTTTTCCAGTGAAAGAAGTCAAAAACTTCTTCTTTTGGTTAAAAAATTGTAATATGGATTGAATTCGGAATTCTCGGTGTTTGGGATAAAAAAAAAGTTGATGCGTGCCCAAAAAAGAAAAAGTTCTTAGAGTAAAAAGGATTCTCAAGTAGTAAGAAAGTAAAAAAAGAAGAAGGATTGAAAGAGTTTCTGGGCGTATAATAAGATGTCCGAAATGGTTCACAAGAAAAGTTCAGCTTGACTTGTTTTTTTGAGGGAGTGTCACGCTGCTAGTGAAAAATGTTCTTTTGTTGCAACTCTCGTCTCGACTATTGCTTTCTCACCTAAGGATTCAGCTTAAGAGAAAAATGTAGCACACAAAAACTTTAACTGGTGCACTTTTTTCATAGTAGTGTTGTCTCTAAAAAGAAACTGAAACGGACCGAAACAACGATTGCCAAAGTGCCGTAATCTCATAGTAAGATTTAAAGTTTTATACCTTCAAAGCATAAAATAAGGTTCTATAAAAGAGTTGCTTATATTCCTTCATGTCTTTTCTACTATTGTCCCAAAATCGAATAGATGTGTTGGTTGCATTTGTGTATATGATCATATCAGTATATACTTTTGCTTGAGTATGATTTGTGACATGAAGGGAGAGAGAGTCAGATTCAAAAATCGTCGTGGTGCTTTCTCCTACTTTTACATTACCATTTCGCAGCCCTTCCTTTGCAACCAACCTTTGCATTTGTAAAAAGAAATTTTCTTTTTTTATGTCTTCATACTTTAAAACGAATTCTCACGTACAAGAAAATTTTCCCTTCCTTTATTCATTTGCTCATATCTCGTTCTTCTTATAAAAGGACACAATTTATATTTTACGACATTATTCTTCCACAATTTTAAAATATTGAGAAGAACCGATATGTTCCAATATATATTTTCAAACCACGTAAAAATATTTGTAGCTAAGAAAAATCTCATCATTTCCACATGGTTGTGTCTTTGGGTTTTCTCTCAAACATTATTTATATAGAAATACAATGTTATTGCTAGGTCTTAAATTCAATGTGAATAGTTTGAATACATTGGAGGTACTATTGCAGAAAATCGAAAAGCATTCTTGTGTATTGCAACATAGAAAATCACAAAAATGGATTCCATAAATCACGCTCCTTGTTGTTCACCGAGTAGAAAAAAATTTCTTGTGGTAATGGCATTTTCAATACATTTTCAATACAAGATTTCGTTTGTAGGTCGGATGTTGCATACATAGTAGTATTATCGTTAGATAGTTTTTTGGTGTGAAATGTAAATTGAAAAGAGTCTACAATGTATACCTATATATACAAAACACTTTACGGAAATTCGAGTGACGACAAACAACGTAGAGCGATTACACTTTATGTATAACAACAGCAACAACTATATTCATTGATTATTTTTGCTATCACAAAATTATAATGTTAACAAAGAATTTGATTAGAAGGATCTATAAAATTTAATAGAGTTACAAACTACTTTCTTCTTGGAACGCTAGATATTTTAATACATATCAAAATTTAATTTTCTCCAAGAATCAGAATACATGTAAGTAACTATAGAGGTTTTCTTCACTCTAATAATAACTATGTAGCTCAACTTTCTCTTCATGTGAATAATAATCCGCTATAACTTTCACTCAGCAGATTTTATCATAGTATCGAGTTTAACTATAAAAGCAATTTTCCGCTATGTATTTCGTCTTGCCTCTGACTATAGAAGAAGGAAAGGTTTCAATCATAATTTTATTTTTAGCGTAGAAAGCAAGTCTCGAGAACGAAAAGACGTTAAGCCGACTTTCTCTTCTATATTTTATCTAGAAAGAAAGTCTCAACAGTATAATAATCGTATGATATAATATTACAAGTTGACGATTCATGTGAACTAAGAATGAAATTTAAAACTTGCAACTTTGCACAAACCTTAAACGAGTTTTTTACCAGCTGTTGTTTTAAGATTGGATACAGTATCAAATGTCTAGATACAAAAATCTACAAATAATACAGAGACAAAAAAGAATCAAAACTAAAAAAACTATATGACATTTGTATCTTGTCTCTGTCTTATTTCAATTTGCTCAGCTGCTGTTGCAAATCGTTCTTCATCTCAAATTGCTTCTCAAAACTAATTACTACTACTATAATCTACTGTCTTATGTCCTTGTCACATAATATGTACATCTCTCATATCTTTCTCTGCCTTGTTCACTTCACTTGCTCTGAAAAAGAGTTAGTGTGCACAACTTTGACTTGACTTGAGAACTAATGGGATCAGGAAAAAAAGATGTGATCTTTCTCTCTTGCTCAAGTCA
Source organism: Oncopodura yosiiana (assembly GCA_009869805.1). Taxonomy (NCBI): domain Eukaryota; kingdom Metazoa; phylum Arthropoda; class Collembola; order Entomobryomorpha; family Oncopoduridae; genus Oncopodura; species Oncopodura yosiiana. The sequence goes on from VCNE01001440.1 coordinate 14,137, forward strand.
TCAGTATAGTTCAGCATCCGGATGTTCTTTTGTCTCTAGACTTTTTTCTTCTTTCTACTAATTCATCCTCTCAAGAGCATACCCAAAAAAAGTCAACTTACTCAGAACCTTCTGCTGTTCTTTTCTAGCTTAATGAACCATGTCAGCTTGATTACATTCTTTAAGACATAAGTAGACCTGCAATGACATTTCTTTACTATTCTTAACCTAAAAAAGTAACAATTGAGTTTTAGTTGGATCAAACTCATTTTGTACTAATCATCATTTACTTTCATTTATAGATGGTGAAAGTTTAGCCAATGTCATTTAACAGGTTGAACTTTGGAATTTTATTGAACTCTTTCAGCAATTCATTTCGCAAATACTTTCTGACTCATAAAAGAAATGTGAAGCTATGAAAACCACATTCAGTAACACATATATGTAAGGAAAACCTTAATATCCGTGAAAAATGATGCAAAAGTCATAGCATTCTTATGAATCTGACAGCTATTGTTCTTCACTAGTTATATATACATATATGATGATAGAAACCTATTATTTTTTTGGTATATATAGACGTGCTCCCTTTTCAAGATAGGAGAGAAGCAATAAGTGTTCTTTGTAGGCTTTTATATTATTGAACTCTCTTTGCCATACCACATCTATCACCAGTCTCTTTTCTCTCGTCTTTTCGCAGTAGAATAAAAGTAGGTTAGAGGAAATGAAAATCAAGAGAGAGACAGAACTTGGTTCGTACATTTACTTCTGCACACATACAATACAATTTATGTATAAAGAGATAGAGAGAAAGGAGAGAGAAAAGACTGATCATGATCATGTACCTGGAAGAATTGGTAAGCGGCCCATTGTCACGAAAGAACCATTGGAATGGTGCATTATTCTCGTAGACACAGTCAAATTGAACTCGAGTTCCTTTCTTCACAATTTGGTCTTGAGGAGGAATGATTATATTTGGAACTTTCTCATCTGTAAAATGGCAAAATGAGGTCGAGAACATAAGAATGAGAGAAACGTATATATATATGTGGTTATATAAAAGACTACATAATGCATAGAGAAAACTACTTGACATTTACTGGCAAAAGTTTTACTATCTACGAAATTATATTTTATGTATTTTTTATGCTCTCAGTACATTTAGCATTTACTTACTATGCTCTATTCTTCTATATACTAAAATAATAATTTGAGCTCTCTGAACTGTTTAATATTTTCTGCAAGATTAAAAATGAATTCAACTCATGATTACTCTCTTTTGTACTCTCTATATAACTTGTCTTAATAAGGTCACGAAAAGGTTAGATAGATCTATAAAACTTTTGTTTGACTACAAAAAAGAGCCCAATGTTTGAAAGGTTTAATATATTAAAAGAGTTTGACTTATTATAAGAGAGAGAGAGCAGCTGCTATGTGCTGACTTGACTAACTGTCGTAAATCCTTTCACTTCACTTCTCATTAGCATCTGACTCTGATGTTAAATGAAGTGGCTTATATAAGTTTCCTTTCATTCTTTCTTGAGATATTTCTCTAGTCTTTTTTAGAGTCGTTCATTAAATTACCTTGGCTCATGCCATAAGAGATGCAAAGTATACTTGATGAATAGAGAAAATTTCAAAATTCATAGATCTCTCGTCTTTGCTATTTGTACTGTGACACTATGTATTAGAAAAGGATTGTGACTTAATCTTCCTACTGAATGCGATATAGTTATTCAAAAGAAAAAATCCGGATAATCCTATTATATTTTTCTTTCTAGAATATTGTTGACGACTTATTTAAAAAGTTTCAACTTACCTCTGACTACGAGTAAAAATTTGCCACTACTGGTAGCATAACCTGCATCACTTTTACCCCTGCAAGTATAAGAGCCATTATCTTCAGCAGTGACAGAAGAAATATGTAGTCTTCTTCCTCGGATGTCCACTCGCTCAGAACGTTCCAAAGAATCACCATTTCTAATGAGAGAGACAATACAGAAAGAGAAAAAACATCAACATGAGAGAAACGAGCAGAAGTGAAAGAGAAAACATGAAAATGCCATCAGTGAGATTAAGTCTAGAAATGAAGAATCATCTGCTTCCTTTCCTCTGGAAAATTGTAATAAGACTTAAAAGGAAATGCTACTTAAGAGCTAGAAGACCTTTCTATGTATACTATACTAGTGATAAGTTGTAAATGTAATAACTAGCCAACTAAATCGTACAGAATAAAGCTTAGAATTGTAACATAACTTTGTAGTTAACAGCATATGCTAGTGGAAAAATAAATAAAGGCTTCTTACCGGAACCAGTCAATTGTGATTTCTGTTGTTCCTTCCACATGACAATTTAGTACTAATTCCACACCTGTTTTGATTCCAGAGAGATTTTCTGGTGATGAGAGTTGAACAAATGGCTTCTGAGCTGATCCCTATAAAATAAGAACAAAATAAATGTACGTTTAGTACAATTGTTTCTCATTGTTGTGTTGAAATTACTTGTATGTCATATAAAATATTTATTAGTATTTTTATCAGTAAATAAACTTGTAATAATTAAATTACTACTTGTTATTTACCCCACTTGCAAAATAAAATTTACTACATCTCTTTATACAGAATTGCTGTATATAGACGACACTCAATAATTTTCTTGAGAGCTATTACGAATTATTATTTAACATCAGTTTCTTCAACATGTATATGTACAGTAAAAGCTGCTTGTGAATGCTAATAACATTACAATTTTACAATACAACCTCAAAAATTTTTATAAAATTAAATCTTATTGGAAACCTGACATAGTGGAAAGACCCACGACGCTTAAAATTTTTCCAGCGAGACGTTACCAAATTATGTAGCATTTAAGATGAGCTATTATCGTGACACTCTTGAGAGATATAAAAGACAGATTTTGTTATAATATAGCTTATTTTAGACCGTGTCAATAAACGTTGGAATTTAACGTCGCCCAAATAATCTCTTCTCGTATTGCATTTCAAAAGGCTGATTAAGTTTCCACATTTGTATGTACACATGTGTATTAATATAAAACTTTTCACTTTAGTTCTTTTTCCAAAATTTCGAATCCTATAAAAAACCAAATACTATCTCCACAAAAATTTTAAGAAATGTATCATCTCATCTTGTAATCTTGCCAAAGAAAATGCACATACTTCTTCTATATTTACTTCAACCCTATCTTTATATATTGTATTATTACATATATCTTCTTCCTCTTTTCCCTCTTCTCGTCTATCTCTCTCAGTTATGTGAAGATTAGTGCGAAAGATGCAACGGACGTCAGATCAGTTAGATCGGATATTCAAATTCAGGCTTTCTTTCCAGCATGACTTTAGCAACATCACTAGAATACTGATTTCACTCTCACACACAACTTTGCCTTTACTATAAGCGCATCAAAAGGATGAAGGAAAAGAGAAGATATTCATAGATGAGATGAGATGCCAAGCCAAAAAGAAAGACCAAAGGAAGTCAGAACTATTTTAACGTGTGGCAATATCTAGCAACTTCTTCTCTCACCCTACCAATATTCAACATCAACACATACATTCACTATACCATCATCTCATCATTTGACTAGTAGTCCAAAAAGCCGACAAAAGTGTTGCTGCAACCAACTATGCTACTACATATTCTTTCTCTCCAGAGCATCTTTCAAATTCCTACAAATATATAACGTGCATGGAACTATGCATACTTTTGATACATTCTACAATGCCTTTTTCTTGGCATACCACAGAGGAAGTGAGAAACATGGCTAGTATATTTTCTCCAGCAAAATTTCAAATTGACTCCAAA
>VCNE01001443.1:0-27437 GCA_009869805.1 Oncopodura yosiiana
TAGTCATTAAATTGAGTTGACTTGTGCTCTTTATAAAATTACTATACTAGAAATTATATACTTTGTTGTTTTGTATAATTGAAAAGAAAGCACAAAAAAAATATATGAGAATTATTCCGGTCTCTGTACATATTGACAACTGCTATATAGCTGTGTTGACAGTTAACTTGCCGGATTTTAAATACATATTTGTAAAGGGAAAATGAGACTTCACAAGTAATTATATCTTGTAGTCAACTACTTGTAATTTTTTTGACGACTTACGTAAATGAGAATTGAAGAACGGAAGAAGCTACTGTGTTTAGTCAATCTACTTTATCAATTATGACCTTTTTATAAAAGTACTAACCTAACCTTTTTTTAAATCTCTATAGATTGCTTTACTTTAAAAAAGTGAAAAGCGTCAAAGTCACCCAAGCAAAATATGAAGAAAACAGTTTATCGTAATATGCAACCTACCGCATTTCCTATAAAATACAACTCGCTTCACATCTTCTTCCACCGGAATTAACGTAACAAGACATTTACAAATCTTTTTCTTACCTTGTGAATTTACTGAAGCTTGACTTGACTGCCTTGCCTTAAAAGAGTAGAGTAGAGAAAACTTTTAGAAAAATATAACAACACTGCTATATTTTACAGAAAAAATAGCACAGAGACAAATTGTTCCTTAAAAAATTGTCACAAGAGACAGGAAGGAAAAATAAATGTCAACGTCAAAATGAGTATCTCTCTCAAACCGGATAAAACACACTATATAGTGTAATCGTCAGTCACAACAACAAAACGTTTTTTTTATACAAACTTCTGCAGTTAGATGATGAAATGTTGTGTCTAAATTTGGTTTTGCTTAGGTAGCAAAGATAATTGAGAAAAGGACTCTCTTGAAAAAGTTGCAAAAACTTGGAGTAGTACTCGTTTACTTTTGCGGCGTTATTTCACGGCGGCTAAGTTGACAGCAATATTCGGCAGTATGACAATAATGAGAACTCTCTTCAGAGTCTATACTATTATTGTTGTTGTTGTGAAGCTAAGGACAAAGTTGTTGTTGATCAACAGAGTGGAAGTTGATGACTGTAAGGTTGAGATGAAGGAAACAGTACATATAATACAAATGCAAGAAGCTTCTTCTCTCTACTTGTTAAAAGTCTTCTTCTGACTTTACCTTCTTGCATTACCACCTTTACATTACGGCTTATATCTACCTACCTACATGTGTGTATATGTTGAGCTTTGGTGGACACCATCAAGACACCTTTGCATTTGTTGTATGTACCCTAAGAGTTGCATATCTTCAGTGTTTCTCTTATCACTGTTGCAAAGTGTGCAATGAATTATTACCTTAAGTTACTATAAGATGATGATTCTCAGCTTTTTAGTTATTCAAAAAATTTTATAATTATGCTTGAGTGCTCTATACTTTACTTACTTACAATGCTCTCTCTCTATGTATATAATCTTTCTCAACTGCACTTGTTGCTGTTACAGATTAGATGAGAAACTAGCACGATGATGATACTTTAAAAATAAAAACCGTTCCAGACATTATTGAGTTAAGTGAAAACGCAATGTGTGGTATGGCGCACTCGTTCTTTTATAAATGAAATTAGAGTGAATTTACATCACACTTTACTCATTTACTTCAAAGTGTAGCATTTTAGCAAAGAGAGAGATAGAGAGAAGCAATAACAATGGACTAACAAGCATAAAGAGTCTCAAAGGCATATTTAACTAAACTGTAGTACGTGAACGTATTTTACTATATATGAAATGAAGTATGAACATTGTTGTTGTGCTTTTAGCCTAGAGAGAGAGAGAGGTGAGAATTAGACTCTTTTTGTCAATAATAACAACGGTTATTTCTAATGAGATATGATATAGTGCAATAATGAGTTAAGAAATTAGGACCACAAGTGTGAAGTAAATTGCGCTCTTCTCGTATAAACTTGAAGCAAAGCAAAGTATTAAAGTGAAACAAGTTTTCATATGATGAACTATATGAATTTCAAGTTTCTTATAACTTTTTGAGTTGTCGTCTTTTTTACCTTTTTCTTTAATTTACTTTATGTCCACTTTAGTCGGATTATAATACACATATATATGAGTCATGATGACATACAAATATATGAACAATTGTTGAATATTTTAATATATGTACTATGCATGACACTAAAAGTTCTAGGCTAGTAAAGTGCGTTTTTAGAGCAAAAGTCTAGTTACTTATTAGAAATGTGTAAAAATGTAAAAATGTAAGAATGTTGAATTGAAATTCAAGAAAATATCTCTTTTGCCTACTTTTTGTGTCTTCTCTCGTGCCAATAAATTGAGAAACATGGCTAAAGTGTACAAAATAAAATGTCATGTATTACTAGATTAGGGCAGTGTATTAAAATGCCGAAAAGTTTTATATGTAGAGAAAACAAGACAAATAAATAAAATACATTTTTAGACACAAGTAATAAAATCAAATTGACTTTCTCTTGTTGTCAATAAATATATATAGAGTGTCAAATGAAATTGTCATCAACTTTCATCATGTTTCTTTTAATAGTTTTAATTTAAGTACTTTGTTTTACAATTTTATAACATCATAATGTACTAATTTGGAGTTGAAATAAAACATTGACTAAAAATGTCATGTTGAACTTGTTCTTTTGACTTCAATTAAAGGTTTTATTTAGAATTTTATTAATTCTTAAATATCTTTCAAAGGAAAAGTGAAAAAGAGAGAGTTTAATTTAAAATTTTATGATTTTGTTTGTCAAAAGAAACCAAAGTTTCTCCGGAGGAATTCAATGAGAACACACAATTATTGCAATTTTTTAGAAGAACAGAAGAAATTTAAACCGTATCGTATATAAATCCATTGTAATCCTCTTTTTGTATCTAACTTTTAATTTAACCTAGGAATTCTACCAACGTAGGCTGTCTAGCAGAAGGATTAGAGCTCATGGAATTTTATTTTACACTTTTGAACCATGTTCAATGTTCAACTACCTCTGTTTTGGCAGTGGCTTTTCATGTTGTTTGCATGTACAAAATGTATCTTCTCTACAGTGTCGAATACTTGATGGTATGTACTTCTTGTTTCATATTATGTAAGATCGTTACGTCCTGTACAATACAAACTTCCTTACAACCTACTATATCATCCAGAGGTAGCAATTTATGTAGATTCTAATCTTGCATTAAAGAAGTTTAAAACTCCAAAGCAATTCACCTTGGCCTATCTTCACTTTATAATACCTTCAACTTCTTATTCACCCTAACATATTTTACTTTCAGCTATACTACACACCAGTACAATCATAAAATTCTCAAGACGTTCTTTGCAAATCTCTAATCGTTTGATGCACAATTGTGAACTTGAACTTGTTGACCATCGTTATATGTATTTTTTTCTGGCACTGACATTCCTTTAAAGTTAGAGTTATTACGTATATTTTCTTGTTGGCAAGGTCTGGCATATCATAATTTAACAACCTAGTTGAAATTTTGCACTGTCGGTTTGGCACTTTGAATTCAACCTTTTGCACACATGATGCAAATTTGGCTTACACTTTTGACCATTTGCACGAAAAGAGAAACATTTTAACTATTCGAACGCGTGTCGATGATCCGATCAAACCACATTTAAATGTATATACACATGCAATAGACAATAATAATCATCAACATCACCATTCAACAGATGATTTTACAAGAAAATAAACATTCTTCAGAATTTCTCAAGCGACCTATCTCTCTTCTCCATTCCATTGTTATGTAAAGAAGCCACTAATAGAGACATCGTGACTACAAAAACTACACTATTTGTTGTAAAGTGCAAGTCTAATAAAAACCAACAAACTAGTCCATAAACCTTTCTTTTTTCTTCCTATTATTGAACCTCTTGTTGAAAAATTCACTTTTGTATGTACATGAGCTCTCCTATGCTTGCAACAATGAGTTTTGGAGAAGAGCTTTTACTTAAAAAATATATTTTTAAGCATCGTATTATAATAGACTATATTGACTGCTGCTGTGAAGAAGTTGCTTACATTGCATAATAATGTAATGTAATGCAAAAGTACACATGTTCAATAGCCTCTAAAGTTGACTGAATTCCATGTTTTCTATCTATTACGTACATCTCTTTTTCTCCAAAGTACAAAGAAAAGCCGGTATATAAAAACACATCAACTTGTGTTTTTGTTATGCATATAAAGCTATATACTCTATTATAACAATCTCAACATCACAAAAACATCGCTACTATACATGCATTTTTTCCACAAGATTCTAAAGCAAGATTTTTTTACAAGTATTTAAGTAAAAGTCACTTTTATGTAGAGGGAGAGAGAAGAAAATAATTATTACATGCTTATGATTCACGTAAATTAAACTACAAATTGATTATAGCTACAAAAGTAATTAAAGTCTAAAGAGAAAAAAAGGAATGATGTCTTTGTTAAAATCTGTTAAAGTGTGACTTTTGAGATTAGTAAGTAATGGAATTTTGCAGTTTTTATAGGAAGTGAAATGTTGAGATTTGTCTAGACTTGTGTAAAGTTATTAAAATACAGATGATTATGATGATGATGATGCCGCCAATTAACTATATGTAGAAGCTTGACTTGTTTAATTGGCTACAGCCTAGATTAATTCACCATTGTTTTTTTCTATAGTCAACAACGGAATTGCTACATAACAAAAGTCTCTTGAGAAAACAGATTGTATACAGTCGAATTAATTATAAAGTATACATATATGAAATGAAAGCATCTCCACAACACAAAAAATACAAGGAAGAAAAAACTGTGCCGAAGTTATGACTACTACTAACTATACTTAACAATTTAACACACAGTTTCAAAGGAGCAAACAATTGTTGCAATATAATGTGTTCTGGTTTAAGATTCCATCTCCTACTTGCATCAAGAATGCAAGTGCAACTATTAAAGTAGTAAAGAGAGCCTTGAGCACTATGTAAAAAGAGAGTCAGTTCATTTACCCGTTTCACATCTCCATGATCCATGTAATGTAAAAATAGAGAGAGAGAGAAAAAAGAAAAGAAAAAAGATAACAAGACAAGATATGAAATTGAAATGGAATTTCAAGTGAAATCATAAATCCCTGAGAAGAAGATCAAACTAAGCTGATGATGATGCTACTACCTTGAAAACATATTATCCTATTATTTAGTTTTGCTTAGATTTTGAACTATCATTGCGTATAATGTGCATATCTAGCTTGTAAACAACAATTCGCACAATAACAAAAGGGAGAGAGAGAAAAAGAATTTATACTTTTTTACTAAGTTGAGAGAAATAATAAGAAAATCCTTCTGTAAATAGCATTAAGTAGTCCGAGTTTCTTACCTACACCTTTTTCTTAAGAGTTTTCATGTCTCATGTCATGCGACAGTAAATATATAATCTTTTTTCTCACTCACCAAAAGAATATTAAGAAACGACAATGGCCTGTGATGATGATATAGTATAGCTTTTTTATCATTCTTTTAGATCAAAAAGAAGTTCATCGTAGTATCAACAATGAAGGCAAAAGTAAACAATTGAGAAGCACTGGACTTCCCACCAAGATTTATTTCTGGAGCAAAGCTCTTGTCAAGCTGCGTTGCAAATATATTTAGTTCAAAATGAAATAGTATATTATATTGAAGAAGAAAAAAGCTACAAGGGTTGGGTCTTTCTTTTGAAATGAGAAGACTTTGAGAGAATTTGCAATTAGTCAAAGAAGAAGAAGAAGGCAGATGTTCATCAATATATATATATATGTATTAATGATTAGTTTTGTTTGGCAATTCCTTTATTTCTCACACTCTAATAATGCCATTGTTTTAGTTGAATACATTTCTTCTAATAATTTATGTTTTTTGATCCTGAACTCATCCTGTAACGGTGAAAATCAGTAATAAGCAAACTAGAACTATTATCTTATGGATTTTCACAACAAAACCAATAAAAATTTCAGACGCATACATATATACTTATTATATTTTCAATAGCTTTTCAACTCTCTTCTCATGTGTTGAAAAATCTTTGCGCTGAAAAGAAGTTATTACATCATCAAAATGGAAATATTTTTTTTATCAAACAACAAAGACATACAATTACACAATAACTCTATAGGGCAGTGAGATGTTTGAGCCTTAGCAAAAACTTGCACCCTTGTTTAATATTTAATGTTCACTGCTCAAATATTTCAAGTTTTTATCTCTCTTTCCTTCTGCCTCGTGTGTTGACCTCAAGAACTCTTTTGAGGGCTAAAGCAATTAGTTCTCAATGGCTTTTATTATTGCAAATGGTGTTTGTATTGAAAATTGCAATTTGCAGAGTATAATAGATATAGACAGGAGAGTCATGAGAAATCCGATTATTTTGTACGACAAGGATTATATGTAATTCCAAATGTAAATATATATTTGTACAGCTTAAAAGCTTATGATAGATTTTCATCTCTGACTTTTATATCAATAGAAAATTCGCCTCATTAAGGATTTGGTGATGCAGAAAATGACAGCTTTCCTACCATACCATCATCAGACCATATAGAAAGTCACAATCATTGGTATTTTGTATTTGTTCATGTGACGAAAATTTCTAGGTCGGGTTAATTGGATTGCGGTTATCAAAGTGCGTACCAGAAGGAAAAAGACCTAAATATTTTTTGTTGCCGTTTATTATTATTATTATTATCGTCATTACTACTACTGAATCTCATCATCATATCTATGTAGCAAGTGTCTTGTATAGAAAGTTCCGTGTGTGTAGGTAAGTACCTCTCATATTGTTTTAAATGCGTGCCACATGATAGAAAAGTAGTCAATTATGGAATTTCACAAGAAAAAGTGAGACACATTTGTACACACACGTGAATTTATATGATATGATGTAGTGCAAAGTCATCATAAGACATGTTTTCAAAGTGCAAGGTGTAGATGAAAAAACTCCATGAACTCTTGAGATGATGACCAACATCAAAAAACTATAAGATGACCATTACTACTACTGAATCTCATCATCATATCTATGTAGCAAGTGTCTTGTATAGAAAGTTCCGTGTGTGTAAGTAAGTACCTCTCATATTGTTTTAAATGCGTGTCACATGATAGAAAAGTAGTCAATTATGGAATTTCACAAGAAAAAGTGAGACACATTTGTACACACACGTGAATTTATATATGATTATGATGTAGTGCAAAGTCATCATAAGACATGTTTTCAAAGTGCAAGGTGTAGATGAAAAAACTCCATGAACTCTTGAGATGATGACCAACATCAAAAAAGTATAAAATGACCTTCACATAGTACAACAGTTTAGATAATTGTTTAAGAAGACCACAAGACAAATGCCATTACAGATCATCATCATTCATTCACTTTGCTCTAGGATGCTTTTTTTCTCTTCCTTAATAACCCTTACCTAGATAACCAGTATAAACATTATGTAAGATCCTGTACAACACTACACTTTAGCTCTAAGGTGAAGTATATAAAATGGAGTGCAACAATAAGCAAATCTTAAATTGTTTTGCTGTAAGCAAACCTTAGTCGCGCAGATGTTTCATCAATTTACGGGACATTAACAATTACTTTTGTGGATAGTCTCTCTGGTCTGGTCAGGCACTTTTTTAGTGCATTAGTCTACTTCGCATTGACAGATGAGTTTTGTGAGAGAATTGTGGCTATAAGACAAAAAGACTGATGAGTCCAAAAAACCGCAATTGCAATTTGCAAAATTGGTGAATGCAATTAATTGAGCCAAAAGAAAAATGAAGTAAGGACTCTTCTTCTTCTTCTTGTGACCTTTGCCACACACACAGCGTGTAGCTTTCTAACGGGATTATTAGTTTAGATTTTTCTGTCATCTCATTCGTTTATCCATTATTCAAACATTATAGACAGAGATTTTATATATATAATCCAATATTTTTCTTGTTTCTTTTTATGATGATATATTCTGAATATTATAATATAGTATATAAAATAAGGTTTTGATTTAGTACAGGAAGAATATGTCAAGAAGAAAAGTGCATTATGTCTATTTCACACTCAGCTCATTTCATTCGTCACGGAAAATCATACAACGGAATCTATGAAACCAAAGTGCTTTTATTATTATATTTGCTTCTCTCTCTCTCTGTCGAAAGCTATTAGAATTATTAGAATTTGCTAAAAATAAAGAAAACTCTAGCAAATAAAACTTCAAAAGCTTACAACATACATGCATACAAAGCTTGACCATTTTATATTGTCTTGTTGAATTCCTTCTGTTCAACAATATAATATATTATATATTGCCTTTTATGAAGTGGGAAATTGTTTCCTCTTGTTTTGGATTTTCAGGATGCACATAAAAGTTTGACAGTAGCAGTAGATCATCATCTTTCTCTTCAATTGAACTTTGCTTCTGACAAAAGATTCAACATTTAAGGGCTTCTCACATAAAATTTAAGTAAGTCACTGAGTCATTTTAGTAAATCTACTCTACTGTGTGGTCACAGGAGTAGTACAACACGTGTAAGAAAAGATGATAATCGATTGTTATTATGAAAGAGATTTTTACCCATTTAAATGCAAAACAGAGCGAGTCTCATCTCTATTATGTCTATTCTTTTTGGCTTTTACAATAATGCTTTGGGAAACTGAAATGATTTTCTTCTTTCATCTTCAGAATCATTATTATATTTTATTGTGAACGTGAAAATCTGACCTCCTGCCTTAGTTGCTCATAACACGCACACTTTTTTAGATTTGATTTGTCACAATTTCTAATTTGATGGCCAATACTACAAAAACTTTCTAAATATTAATATTATTATAAAGTCCACGTGCAAAAATCCTTTCTTCAACTTGTCTTTAGGTGAAAAAAATTATTTTGTATCAAATCCATTACACGCATTATTGACCATTATAAGACTTTCAACAATTTTTGAGTGAGACACACGATATGCACTTTAATAACTCACATTTTTCTTCTATTGAATAAAATACATATAAGGAGACACATTATTATCTTATTATATAGTCAAAAGAGTTGGAAATTGATGTCACAGAATGGACTACACGACAATGCATCGAGTGTATTGATAATAAAAGTCGAACTTGTCGTGCACGAAGGAACAAATAATCTCTTCTTACAAGTATATAAGACATGGACCATATAAGAGAACAGCACGAGGTGTATAATAAAGTCAATGCAATAATGTAATGATAAATGAAGACCATTGTAACAATTGGACAGGTGACAAAATGTAAAGTGAGCACAAATGAACTGTTGAGCTGACACATTACATAAAGTTTAAAAATGACTTTTTTACATTATGTCATCGTGACATTAATCTACTTCAGACCTACTTTTCTAATGAGACCAATTAGTTTGGAAAAACTCATTGAGAACACCTTCGTCAGAGACCTTTAGATTTCCATTGTTATTAATAACTTAATCATCTTGACTTGTTCTGATTACGTCTGTTTTGCTGACTTTGCTTAATTCTCACCTCACCAAGAGAAGAGAATTTCATGTGAAAAGCAGAAGTAGCTTCAAACGGTACATCTTACTCTCTTGTTGTAAAACCTTTTGTGTCCAACAGTAGGCCAACATATAATAAAACCTTTACCTACCACTATATATACTATAGTTAGCTCTTCATCATCATCAGCATCTGCATTGGATTTAAAGAATTATCAGATTAAATACGCTCCTGTTATAACCATTCAATAAAACACATGGGTTAGTCCAATTATGCTACTCACTCCTCTTTTGTAATTTTATAGTTTTCAAGTCAGTTGTACGTATAAAGTCTATTGAAAATTCTTTTTTTGGTTGAATGGAGATTTTGATATTTAGATTAAGACCTACATTAGAAGATGAGATTATGTGTAAATCTTTTTTCATCAGAAATGGCTCATTGTCGTCGTGAGAAATTAAGACTTTATACATGTATGCTCGTTAAATTTGTCTACATATATGAGTGTATTATAGTAATCAACAAAAGAATATGATTGTGCTACTGGAATTTCTTGGCTATAAAAATTTCATTATAATAACATACCATGTGTACTTCAATCTTCACGACTTAGGCTACTTTACTACTATATACTTGATATAAGAATATAATGTGGTTTAAACTAATGATAGTGTCATCTTACACCAACCACTGTAATATTAACAAGAATTTCGTGAGTACTTATAAAGAGAAGAGAAAATTCAAGGTCAAAACATGAAAATTTTCTATTGAAAAAGGAATTAGCAAATTAAGGACAAAATTATATTCTTCTTTCATCTCATGTGTTAATCTTTACACATAGCACATGCATTTTCTTTGAGAATGTGATTTAGAGTATAATAACTAATAATTGAGAAGATAAAAAAATGTAGCAAAATACCTTCTTAATTGGTAACAGATTGCTTTCATTTGTTGGTGCTATCTTGATGATAAATTGAATGAAGAGAATGAAAAGCTGACATAAATATCATTGTCATGTTGTACAAACGGATATGAGCTATAAATTTAGTATTAAAATATCTGTTTATTCTTTTTCGGTTTTCTTCCACGTGTATTGTTAGAGCATATGATAGTGTCTTCACTCACACAGTCTCAAATTGGCTACTTCACAGTCCATAAAGTTACAAAAAGAAAATAAAAACGCTAATGATAATGGAGGGATGTTATTATTGTACCATTATTATATATATTTCCCATCTTCTTCTGTACTCACAAGACGAGCACAAGTCATGCGAAATACCTCGAGCATATCATCTAATTGGAAAGAAGATAGTCATCAAAAAGTAGTTTATCGTTAATAATGTTTGTAAGTATTTATATCTCTTAATACTAAATATTATTACTCTACAATATAAAGATAAATGTTAGTACTATAATCCCTCACACATTCTTAAATGAGATACTTGATTTATAAAATAATATAAATATATATAAACCACAAGTCAGTGAAAGTTGATAGGAAAAAGACATTTTTCTAAATTTTTATCAGATTTAATGGCCCTTGTGGAATTTGTATTGAGTATATATAGAGAGAGAGATTAAATCAAATTGTGTTTCAATAATAAGTATACATCATGTAAAATGACGATGCTCGTAAATAATAACCACAGATTTTTCCATGTACCACATGCCATTACAGATTATTTGTACAAGTAGTACATATAGACATACATAAAGAAATAAACCACTCTTTGCTCTGAATCCTTTTAGTGAAAATTCCATCTGTGCAATCAAAACAAATCTCTGAAATTGTGTTTCGATTTCAATAAAAGAAATTTCTTTTTTTAACTTATTGATGATGTTCACCACAAAATAAATAGTGAAACAGAAAACCATATTAATAGTTCTCTATTATTATAGTATCAGTTATACGTATTAAAATCAATTTTTTTGTGAGATTTACTTGACCTACTTTTTGTCAAAATGAAAATTTCTTGTTCTAAGAATAACAATGGTTAAAGACAAATCAAGAAGCAAACATTATCAATTGCTATTTTATGGCTTTTTCCAACTAATTGAGTGAGACATGACTTGAAACTATATATTTATCTCAATCAGTTGTATATTGTGATTGTAACATATAAATATACAAATAATCAAACATTGATTTGAATCTATTCTTGTATCAAATTAGTATTATTTCAGATTAGCTTGTCATGAAGCAATCTAACAAAAAAGTGCAAATAAAACATTTATTACATGTGTCATTCAGTAACAATTTTATTGTTCTTGGCTCTTTTATTCTAGTTTACAGAGCATGCATGTTTCAATGGAACTGTCAATTTTCTTACAAAATATTGGATTCAAATGTCAAATTAAATCACGAAATAAATATACTGTTACACTATCCAACTGTTAATTTTTTTAGGAATAAAATTATTTAGGTGAATATTCATACTGCAGGAAAGAAAATAGTTACTATTTGTAAAGAGTTTATATTTACTTGTTAAAAATTGCATCATCTTTGACACAGACAACATCGTGTCGTGACCCTTAGCATAACAATCGTTTACTCAACGCCTAACAAAAAAATAACCAGTCACTCATATTTCATATAATATTAGAAAATGTAAATTGAATTTTCCAACTTCATTAGTTAGCTTCAAAAGATTTTTGACAGTTGAACAAGTTTTTTTAGTGCAAAAAATGAAATAAATATATAAAACCTCATAACTACATCTTCTTATTATACAACTGTATGTACATAGATGCTATATGCTACACGCAATATGATTACTTATTACTTCTGATTATATAAACATAAAGTATTCCATTATCATTAGTTTGTACTAACATATAACAGCGGCTCAAAACGACTTCAAGTGTAATTTTGGTGACAAGTTTATGCCATTTTCCATAATGTATTACAGATTTAAGACTTCTTTCAACTATAAGATTGCATAATGTAAGAAAAGAGTTAAGAGCTATATAATGTTTAGGCCAGGATCGTTAATAACACACATCATAAGAAATATACCAAAAGAAAAATTCCTGTTGTCTGATGATGGTTCAGGTTTTTGATACAAAAATATTTTATACTTTATATCTATCCAGTTCTGTAGGTGTATACATATATTCTGTAGTAGTTAGAAGTAGTGATATGTAATCTGTGAGTTGAAAAATAATAATGCATGGAAAATATGGTAATTGAAGACATGGTGCCAGTGCCATAAAAAGAAAATAAAGACAAGACGAAATGTCTTTTTGATATGGAAAGTTGACATACCTCTGTCAATGTCATTATCTTCAACCTCCCTTCATGAATAAAGATATTTCTTTCTATGTCAAGAAAAAAAATACATTACATCATTACTATAAAGCATTTTTGTGACATATGTAGAATCTTTGAATTCTATTCAGGGTTCACAAAAGTTCACTAGAGTACTATTGCCAAAATTATAATAATACAAAAAGATGCCGAGTTGTGATAAAGTAATTTGCATTATTACCAATTTTTGGCATTGTCAACTAATACTTTACGCAAAATTATATGTAATACAATCAGATTTATGTTGGCGACATTCAGACTAAAAGGCACATACCACAAGTTAAAAGTGCGTAACAAGTCTTGAAAATAATGACAACTGATACAAGACTCATATAATGACAAAGACATTTAGTTAATAGTAATGAACGTGTCTTCATCATCATCATCATCATCCTACATTACATAAGAAACGACAAATGTGTGGTTGGTTGTTTGACTAAAAGTTATATCACTTATTCTCACTGTAACACAGGTCAGTCACAAAAAAAAAACTTTTAAAAGACAGACAATTTTCTGCAAAGCCATAATGAACATATAGCAAAGAACAGTTTTTGCAGTAAACGGGAACTTTTCATGTCGTCGTACGTCCAGTTTTTTCTACAACATTGATTCATTCACATTTCTCTTTTTGTGAGTAGTAGCAAGTACTATTCCTTATCAAGAGAGAAAAAACTATATACAACATGAAATGTCATTTCAAAAACAACTTGCCATAAAGGAAATATATACTTTTTACTATTGCTGCCAGCACTTACTTAATACTTACTTGCATATCTGAAAATTTTCCCTTATTTCTTTTACATTGACTAAGGCCAGTGTCATAAATTACCATCAAGCAGCTAACTTTAATATATAATGGCTAATAATATTATTTGCATTTTACATTTTTCAAAATTTAAAGCCTTTTGGCTTAACAAAAATACCGTTGTTTACTACTTACCTTTTATCTTCTTCTTCTTGACTATGGGCCAAAAGTGCGTATACATTCATTTATTTATTAGTTAACACACATTTCACTTTGAAAAATTGACACAGACACAGAAATTGTACAATGAAACGGAGCTAGTAGGCAAAAGAAGAAAATCTATCACTTTAATTTTTAATTGAACAAATGTTGCCGACTGTTACTTAAAGAACTCCAGTTTGACCGTTGACCTAAAAAAATAGTGACGCCAAAAGCAACAAAGGAATCAAAGAACAAAGAAATGTAGGCTACTAATTTAAACTTGCACGCATGCGCAATTACTAAGCGTCATTTTACTCTATGGCTAAACTAAATTATTTATTACAGACAGTTCTTCTTAATTGCAGTGCGTTATATTAAATTGAATATTCAAATGTTTTCTCATGACTTATGAAGACTTTTGTAGGTTGTTAAAAAAAATTTTTTTATCACTTTGACTCTTTGTCCATAAATTTTACATCTTCCGAGTAGTGTTTCTGATATATGACAATGAGAACAGTTGTTAGTGAAAAACGTTTTTTGTTTACAGTTCATAAGTAAATGGTGGGTGTGTGAATACTATATACTCATAAAGTACAATGAGTTGTTATACAACTTAACTTCAGCAATGCAACCAAGTTGTAAAAGTATGTAACAAAAGCAAAATTGTTTTTTAATGCAACTTCACTTTACTCTTCAGAAAGACACTTCCATAAGAAAAGGAAGAGAGAGAGAGAGAGAGAGAAAAGTACTAGTAATTAAATTTTAACAGTACAGTAGTAGCTTTTAAAATTTAAATTCATTGACTCTTTGATGATGACTGCTTTTGTTTATGAATGACTCTTATGTACACAACAATTGAAAAATGTTTGTCAAGTCTTTAATCTTATATGGAATTATATTATGTTACGCACTTTAGAAAGAAGAGCTAATTAGTATACACAGACATAAAACTTGTCATTTTTCAAAAAAAGTAGATGAAGCAAAAAGTTCAAAACCAAGGCAAAACTAACAGAATACGTGTCAGAGTTCAAAAACTACATAAAGAGACAGAGGAAATATCATCATATTTCATTTTTGTTATTCTTCCTCATTGTCATTACTTCAATCATGGTGATCATCTCATCATCATCAAAAGCACATAGTATATAGTGTGTGTATTATCATTATTATTATTATCATCCGACAACCCAATTCATTCACTCCCTTTTATGCATTTCAATTATCTTACGTATTCATATAGAACAACTTTTATATGTACATCAGTGCATTTATGCAATACTATTGTCTTGAAATCTTCACCTTTTACTTGGCATACAAAATGATTTATAGAAACTTTTTTTTCTTTTTGACTCATCTCTTTGCATGTCAAAAGGAAGTACTATTAGGACACACGGATAGAAAATCTTATGGTAAACTTTGAAAACTGCTCACACACGCACTTTACAAAAAGTACAATAGTGCATATACCTAAGTATTATTCAAAAGGAAGAAATTTCTTGTGCATTTCTCATCTTACAATAATTGACTAATTGGATGATCTTTCTATAGTAAAGAAGTCAAGTCATAATAAGTGTTTGTCTGTTTCTTTTTCGAGTCAAGTCAGTCAATTCCCGTTAGTTTTTCTCTTCCATTACAAATTCACAATTTTTCTGTACTTACTACACTACTACCATTGGCTGTCACCCAGATGTTTCGTACAACAATGAGCAAGTCGTGTTGAACGAACTATATGGTCATCATTGCAATAAATTTGGTTCCAATTTGACTTGACCTTCTTCTTGTTGTAAATGGAAAACTTTAATATACACAGCTGTATATACTACGTCGAACAAAAAGTCCTCTTTGGCACATAAGGTCACATCATGCACAACATATTGCAGTAATTGTAATAAATTATATTTTTATACATAATACGTTGTTAGCTGCAGAGCAGGATCTAAAAAGTTATTGTGGAAAATGCCACATAGTAGTAGCAGTAGTTTTATTGACAAAAATATGTTATGTACACTTTGCACAATTTGGAAAAATTATTTTTTAAATTATTTTCTCACACTTTACCACTTGAATACGTAAATGCCCAAAATATTTGTGATCAAGTGTTTTAGATGCAATGAAAAAACCTGGTACGATGAATCATCATAAAATTCTTCATTAAATGAGTATTTATGACAGGAACCAGTATACTTGAAGAGTAATTTATTAGTCGATAAAACATGTTGAATGTGGTTAATTGTGACAAGATTCACATTATTACAAAAATTATTTAAAGTCTTGTCGTAATAAAGAATGTTTGCAGTAAACTATTTGGAGTTGATATTCATTGTGCAGTTATCTCAACTGCTTACTGTTTTATTATTACATTAGAAGCAGATAAGAGACTTGTAAATTAATTTAAAACTATGGCTATAAAGGTAGCTGCTGTGTTAATTATTATCCTGGGTTTCACCAGTGCCTTCCGTATACCTCAGGTAAAGTAAACTATATTAATATAAATATGTTGTTCTTTTCTTGAAAATGGCAACTTAAATATTTCAGGAAGAAAAGAATGTACGTCCAGCACCAATTGTATCAATTGACCCAGAACCAACTAAAAGCACAACGACAACTTCTACTACCACTGTAGCTCCAACTACGACCACTAAATCTTCGACAACAACAGAAAGTTCTACAACAACAAAAGCTTCAACGACGACAACAACAACAGCAAAACCTTCGACAACTACTACAAAAGCTTCTACAACATTAGGGACAGAGATTTCACCAAAAACTGATGCTTCTTCTACCACCACAACAGGTACAGAAATTTCACCAAGAGATCAGGAGCAAACAACAGGCAGACCAATTCCAGTAATTGTTGAAGATCAAGAGCAAACAACTTCTCGTCCTATCCCAGTTATTGTTGAGGATCAAGAACAATCAACAGGCAGACCAATACCTGTCATTGTCGAATAAACAATAACACATACATATATATACAATTAAGAATTATTTACATTTATGATTTGGTGTTTCCTCAATAAACATTGAATTCGTTTGCATTTAAAAATTATACATTTTAGTATTACTTCATGGCACGTACACTTGTCACTGTTTTTATTTGCTTATTTGTATTAATTTCTTTGGCTAAAAGTGACTCTAAATCACAAAAGTTATTGCAAATCAATTCGACAAACAATGAAGAAGTTCCAGTAGTAAATTTAAACCCAATTGAAGAACCAGAAGGTAAAGAATCTAGGGGATATTCTGGATACATAAATTGTATGTAAAAATATATTCAAACCTAAGTGATGTTGGATCTAAGTTTTGACATTGATTGCTCATATAGGGTTCAAGAAAGACGTTATAAACAATGGTCCATAATGACATTCAAAACTTTTGACTTCCTGTATTAGTTCTAAGAAAAAATAAAATTGCTGGCATAATGTCAAAATGTGATGTCTTTAATATTATTTATTTCTCATTTGACATTTGAGTTTTAAAGCGTTCACTACAATAATGTCACAGTTGTTTGTTTTTAGCTATATTCTACTTTTCGCTTTACTAGCATCTTTTAAGAGAGTTTATGCTACTGATTCACTAATTAAAGGTTTAGAAGAATATGTAGCAAAAGTACCCATTAAGAAATTTGCTGGCGATTATGTTTTGATTCAATATTTGGACTATCTCAATAGACAAAGTACATTTAGGCATATGGATGTTGGCAGACAAGTTAGTAATCATTTATAAAAAGTACATCACAATTATTTATTCTGAATAAATTTTTTAGATATATCCAATTTATAATGTGGACCTAATAAAAGGAGTTACAGAAACTAAAGATGTATTTGTGCTTGACCCAAGAGAAGATTTAATTAAAGTATTTAAAACGAAGAGGACATTTGTTGCTTTAAAAAAAGCTCCTTTTCATAAGAATTTGTTTTATGTTGTGTATATTTATTTAAAGTAAGACCAATTATTTATACAAAGTTAGAACTTAAATCCTTAAAAATTTTATATAATTTTTCTAGAAATGCAGTACCAGATGAGCAAAATTCAAGACTAATTAATGGAAAACATTATCTAGTAGAGTGGGATTATTGGGATCATAGAGGAAGTAAGGAAATAATATTATTTGATATTTCAGTAACATTTTAAAATGAATTTTATTACTAAAGGTGCTGAATACAAATCAGAACGCTTTGGTTGGACAACATGCAATTCAACAATTTTCACGCCGTGTAAAGCAGATAAAGTACCCAAATCACAACAGAGTTATAGCATTCCTAAAGTTATAAGTCTTCTAAAAGCTAAAAATGAGTCTAAAAAACTGACACATGACTTTAAAAACACTATGGGATCAGATACTAAACATAATTTGGATTATTTTAGTGATTTAGATGATGATGAATCAAATGCTAGATATATTTCTACTAAAGTTAATGATTTAACTCGAAAGGTATCATCAGAAACACAAACAGCTAAGTTGGGAAGAAGTTCTAAAGGAGGAGGAGCAATGGATACAGTTAAATCTTATTATAATAATGCAGTGAATAGTGTCACAGATTTAAGTGGAAAATTAATGAATATAGTTATTAACATTGGTATGGGTCTAGTCAAAAGTTTTTCTGGAGCTTACGGAGCTTTAGGAACTGCAAGTGCTAGCTTAGGCTCTGTCGCTCCTGAGATGGCTACTGAATATGGTAATTTCATTTAGCTAATAATTTTTGCATGATCTCCATTTAATTTAACTAGTTTACTAACAGATGATATGCCTTGGCTTGAATCTGAAGAAATGGATGAAATACTTAAGGAACTTCAAATGGAGACAGCAGGAGGTACTGGAGGAATGGTTAATAAAGGTGACATTGAAGGGACTGAAAAATCAAAAGAAGTCAGTTCAAAAGAATTTAATAAAGAAGGGAAATCATTAAGAAAAAAGAAAGGTCGTAGTCTTAGAAAAAAGCCATCTCAACATGTGGCAGATGCTAGAAAGAAAATGAAAAAAGCTAAAGCTAAAGGAAGAACAATTGAAGACAAACGTTCAGACGAAGAAACGGAAGAAGAAAAATTCTTTGAGAATTTAAATGATACAATTCCAGAAAAAATTGTTGAAGAAACTGTGAGAGCCAATTTATTTTATTTTATTGATAGTCATAAACATCCTGGATGGAAAACACTTGGAGAAAATGAACCATATGAAAATTTTACTTTACAACATGAAGCTGTGCCATTTGTTGGTTATGGAATTTGTAATTATGTGGAAGTTACTCCTATTTCATTTTCTGATGCTAAAACTCCAGAAGAAATTGCTAAAGTATATTTAATTGTACTTAAAACTTATTGTATTCCAGAAAGTGTTGGAAATATTCATAAGATTTTAAAAGATGGATACCTTCAACTAACTGATGATAAGGCTTTCACATTTTCTCAAAAGATTCCTGGAATGTAAGAATTTAGGATACAATTTATAAAATTAAACCATGAACTAATTACTTTTGTTTATTAAGCCTTGAAGAAAAATTAACACCATTCCAACAACGACGACTGGAACTAGCATTTGAGTTTGTAATATTTAGCCAAGCATACAAAGAAGAATTACGTTCTCAACCTACGCATATAGTTGATCCTAATGGACTTCCAATTTCAAGAAGTATATTTACTATTGGAAAATCAACTTTACATGGAATTGAAATGCTTGGTGCTTTCTCTAGAGTTCATTCAGTTAAACTTTATAGAGGACTTGTTAAATCTTTAAAAGGATTCTTTGTTAAATTAATGCAAGATCAAGTAGATTTTAAATTCATGCTCAATATGTAAAACAGACAAACGAATTAATTTCAATGATCGAGTTTTTATTCAAGGTCTCATTCAATATATATTGAGAGGCCTTGGTCAGATAAATAGTCATGAGGCATCTGAACCATTTGATTCATTTTATAAAATTAATTTTAAAACTATTCAGGAAAAAACTAATATGTACTAAAAAAGACATCTGAATAAAATTATTGTTATTGAAATTTAATATATTTTATTCCTGTGATTTTTGTTTCCTATTTTTGTATCAATGTCATTATGAGGCAGGTCGTATATAAAAGGAGAAGAGAGAAATGTCATGTTGTCAATACTCTACTGTCAATCAAAATGAAGACATTGGTACTTTTCATTAGTGCATTACTGACTCTATCAGAAGGAGTGCCACAGGGAAATCGACCAATATTTTCATGGAGTGCACTTCCAGCAATAAATACATTTCAACAGATTAATGATGGAGTACAAAATATTGCACAGTTGCCATTTGAAGTAGTTGATAGTCAATTTTCTTCATTTCCAGTTCAAACTGATTCCCAAAGTCAACCAGGTTATGGAAATGTAGCCAATAGACCAGTAAGATGTAAGTACATATAGACTTTTATTTTTTAAAAGTATTACATAAGTATTAATTTTAATATTGTAAATTTCAGTTATATTTGGAAATCCTGATAATGCTACAACTCTATCACTTGTATCATGGCTAAATGTATTGGGTTAAAGAATGCAAGAGTATCTGTAATTTATTTATTATAATATTAAAATGTGAATAAACTCAATTATTAAGCAAATATGAATACCTACAAAACACACGTTCACATAATTATCATTTTCACCTTTGCACTCGCTTTTTATTCATTTTATGGAGAACAATAGTTGTTTTGCTGTTTTAGGAAAACATATGTAAATTTAAACGCAAATTCACTCTATGTAAATGCCATAATATAATAGATACATAAATTTTTTTGATATTAAATTATATGTTGGTTAAACTATTTTGACATTTTAATTGTTCAACCAGCAGTAACTAAAATTGTTGTGTATGTATATATTTTTTTCTATTTCCACTACTACTCATTTACTATTTCCACCAGAAATTGAATTTTGTATTGATATGTAAAGCAATAGAAATAGTATAAAATGCTGAGTTTTTCTAAAAGTACTTCACAAACAGAAAGAAGTCGTTGATTCATTTCTAATATTTCCCTATTACAAACATGGTTTCCAGAAATATTTTGCTGATAGCATTATTGCTAGCAGTTGTATCTATTGCTGTAAGTTGTATTAATAACTAATTACTTTTGTAATTTAATCGGATTGCCTTTTTCAATTTTATTTAGGAATCTCACTACAATCGACCAAGACCAAGTGGCCATAATCATAATCACTATAACGGAGGAGGATCTAACTGGAATGGTGGATCTAATACTAACAATTTCAACCGTCCTGCAGGATTCTACTATTACACTGGAGGAAGTCAAGGAACATATCAATACATTGATAACAATGCAGTTCAAAACTATTGTGCAGCATTAAATAATCAAAATAATGGAGGAACCAATAATGGTGGTACAATTGGCACAGGTACTAATGGAGGGGGTTCAACTGGAACCGGAACTAATGGTGGAAGCATTGGTACTGGAACAGGAAGTGGATTAAATGGTGGCTCAATTGGTACAGGAAACAGGAAGTGGATTAAATGGTGGCTCAATTGGTACAGGAACAGGAAGTGGATTAAATGGTGGCTCAATTGGCACAGGTACTAGTGGAGGAAGCATTGGTACAGGAACAGACGCAAATGGTGGAAGCTTTAGTTTTGGAACTGGAAAGTAAATCAGTAACATATCTAAGGTTTTGTCAAACAAAAATCAGATAAATAAAAATATGTCCATGAAAATTAAAATCATATAAAGCAATAAAAAACACCTGCTGGAAAAACTCATATTGTCGTCTCAATGACACTTAAATACATATTTCATGACCTTAGCTATACATTTTGATTCATATATTTTGTGAATTGTGAGCATTTTAATGCTAATTAAATTATTTGCATATAAGGAAATTGACTCTAATCCAAAAGGTGCTCTACATACATTCGACTTCTTTTGTTAATCAAAATTGTCTGAGGAAGTTAATTTTTTGTGTATTCCAACTATGAGAAATTGTAGTAATTTTACTAAAGCACCTTGAAACTTATACACCTGTTTAAACTTCAGAAAAGTATAAATTCGTCAGTAAATCAATTTTGACCATCAATCACAATACTTCTTGTTAGTGTATACTATCGCTCACATTGATTTTCTCAAAATGATTTCTAAATTTTTGATTTTGCTCTCAATCTTAACCATTTGCTACGCTGCTGTTCATCATAACAAAGATCATCTTGAAGACCAACCTCATATCCTACCAGTTCCTAGATTCAGTAAAGAAAAGCATTAGATTTTATTTAAATTAACATGTAGTAATATGCATAATTATTTTTATTTCAGATTCAAATCCAGCATTCAATTTTTCTAATGCAGACTTAAATTTTATAAGTTTACTCGGTGGTTTGTTTGGTGGACGATAATATGTACATTGAATATGTGTTCTATAAACAAATAAAAGAATATAAAAACTGAGATATAATAACACTTTTTATATTGTCTAATAAATTGCTTTGCAATGCTACCATTACCTATATTCATATTCTCTAAAACTCAAAATGCTACCTAATACTTTTATACGACGTCCATATCTTTCAATGTGTAGCTTATTAAAAAATTTTTATTTACTCTAGAGACTCTGATGCTTCGTCATTATGAAATAAATTAGATCACAAAACGTACATATTACAATTGTAAATTAGTGTCATCGTTCTACATTGTTATTGATTTTGCATGTTTTGCACACACAGTAGAGTTTAGAAAACACTGATATCCCTCGTTAAAGTAAACTTTATTGTTAGTTTTGTTAGACTTTGTGTAAATATATGAAATTTCCATTGAAATATAAGACGAATTAAGGGTATTTCTATATTGCCGACAGAAAAATAAAAGTAAAAACAAATTATTTGCATACATGTTCGAAATTCAGATTCTTTACTTTTTAAAGCTTCTCTGAATAGATAATAGCCTTGAACTGTTATATAAAAAGACCATTAATAATGATAAGTCCGCTTTAGAAGAGAAACTCTAGTGTTCATGATTGCATTTACAGTTCAACTTAAAACATAAATAGACCCTTATAAATATGGAATCATCTATAATCTTCACTTTTGTACTTTTGACTGCTTTTGCAACAGTCATTATGTCATTCCCAAATGTAAGATTAAATTTTTTTTTGTGAAAAGTGGCATTATATTGAAATATAAAATTTATATTCCAGGTTCAATATATCAATGATGCTGAAAATGGTAAAATAATAGTGTAACTTAACTGGTATTGTTTTCTAACAAAGTATGTTTTAATAGGTCCTATGCTAGCTGTTTCAGCTCAAGAATTAATTGATGAAATGGAAGCTACTGAGCCAAGAACATGTAAGATAAACATGTTTTAATTTTCCGATTATCTGATTAGCCAGTTCAACAAAGATCTTCAAACTTTTCAAAACCATGAAACTGAATTGAAGTTTTAGCAAATAACAAAAGTGTCATAATCTTTTTAAACGGAGTAATAATCATACAATACTCAAGTCAAAATTTTGATTATATAACAATCACAAACAATGAATCTCTTATAATTGTTTTCTTATTACAGAGTTAATTTAATAATAACTTGTATGATTTAATTTCTTAATTTTCAGTTAACAACCTTTTTAACCTTTCTGCGACATTAGCTGGTGCACCAAACAATTCAGCCAGTTTAGGGTAATTATGAAACGTGCTTATGAATAATAATGCTTGATTTACATTACATAGTAAATGTCTTGATTCCATTTAATTGCAGATTTGTACCTTTGGTCACTTTACTCTTTGGTGGCTAATTTAGAAAAAAATGTCCAGAAACTCAGGAAAAGCTTACATGACTTTAATAAAAAAAATATCACATAATTAAAGCAAAATTTGTTACTTGTATATGTTATTGTATTTATTTCCAAGATACATTCATCGATTCATAAAATAATTGTATGTTCTCCTACTTTCCGCATATTTTGCATGTGAAAGCACATTACCACTTGTTGACAAAATTTTTTGATATAAATAAATTCATGGTCCTAAAGTAGTAACAAACGTAATAGGAAGTAAATGAATATTATTAATTTACCTTGAACTTTTATATAAAAATGCCACCAGATTTCATATCGAATATCAGAAACCATCAACAAGAAATTGAAGTAAATTCAGCACTCAAAAACTCAAGATGAGATCAGTATTATTACTCTCTGTGGTTCTTTTAGCCACTTTTGCAACTGTCATCAAGGCATATCCAAATGTAAGAAGCGAGCAATTATTTTAATACTTTCAGAGTTCAAATTTCTTATTTAATTTTCAGGTTCTATATAAAAACGATCCGGAATATGGTCCAATGATAGCAGTACCAGCTAAAGATTTATTGGAAAAAGTGAACGGAGCACAAACTAAGACTTGTAAATGAAAATTAGAATACCCTTTAACTTATTGCATTTAAGATCTTTTATAATTTCTATACACTTGATTTTTCAGTTGGAAATATGGATATAAATCAATTCTTAGCATCAGCACCAACCGAAGGAGCAGCTCTAGGTTTGATTAATTGAATGTATTTTTAATATTGTTTTATTATACCTGACAAACTCATCATTTTTTTCAGGTTTTATTCCACTGTTTACTCTACTTTTTGGTTAAATGCTTTTCATGTGTTCATTTATCTTATATTTAAAATAAATACAATACTCTACTTAGCATGTTAAACATTTAAATCAAATCCGTTCATATTCAAATTTTATTAAATCATAATTTTTATACAATTTACTCAAATCATGTAAAATACTTTATCCCCAATATGGATATTGATTTGCTGGACGATTATTATTATTGTTATTTCCCCAAAAACCAAGATATTCTCCTAATGGGATGAATGTGATTGCTGGTCTTCCTAATATTTTTTTGAGAAAAATTCATATGACATATTATTTAATTTTATAAGATTGTCTCATAAAAATTTACCTTGAGTTGTAGTAGTTGTTGCTTGAGTCGTTGTTGGAATTTGAGTAGTTGGAGTTGTAGTAACTGATGATGGAGTTGTCGTTGGTGTTGTTGGAGTTGATGGAGTAGTAGTCGTTGTTGTTGGAGTAGTAGTAGCTTGTTGTCTTGTCTGAGGGATCTGAAAGGCAATTTGTGATTAGTAAGATGATAATTTCTCAAAAATTATAATTTAATACCGATAGAGCAACTTGAGTGAAGAGCAAAACTGCAAAAATGATAAAGTATAAGCACTTCATTTTTGGAATTTTGTAAGGGACTTTTTGGAATATTATTCAGTTAGTAGAGAAGAGGAAATGGAATATGATTTGCTACAATTCTCAGATCTCTTTTTATATGAAAATCGAGACTGATTTCAAGAACGTGGATTCCTTGAATTGATTTACTTAACCATGAGATAATCTGTTGAAATGCAGTTGCAGATGTTAATAAAATAAAAGACACTACAAATATACTTGAATTTATTAATCTGGAGATATCCAGTCAATATTCTTTATTTCTTATCAATAAAAACTGTTGTGTTTACATAAAACATCATTTATTAGATTTATGGCAGTGAATCTCAAGATCATCCTGTTACAGTTACAATTTACAACAGTTAAAACATTTATGATTATCAAATTCACATCACTCTCATTTTCTCACAGCTCAGAGTATTATTTGCATTTACAAAAATCTCTCTACAACATTCGACTCTCTTGCAAAATTCTTATGACATTGAAATCCATCAACTTGTATTAAACTTTCTGAACCAACAGATCTACCAGTTGTACTCATTCCATCATTTATATTATTAGAACAAATCTCATTAGTACTACTATTATTATGTTTAGGGCTATGAATTGGACTAAGGTTTGATGATAAATTTTTTGATGACGGTGGTGGTGGTGCACTTGGAAGTGGAGGATTAAATGTATACAAATGATTAGAATAAATATGGCCTTGTTGTGGTTGTGTATTTTTAGCCTTGTTAGATGGAAATTGTGAATACCATTCAATTAATGATGGTGGATGTATTGAAGACTGTTGTTGTTGCTTTGGACTAGAAACAGGAATTATATGTGCGTATGCATAAGGAGATACATCAGAACCTTTTGTAGTATTATTTGTACTTGATTGATGATTGTTGTGAGTTTGATGATGTGCAGGTGACATAAAAGTAGAATTGGGCATACTACCAATTCCCGAAGACACTTTTGTACTAACTATACGATTATTACTAGCATTAGCATTAGAACCTAAAATATCATTCCAAAAACTAGCAATAGTCACATAAGAATTACGACTATGTTGACTACTTCCGGTTCCTATTCCAGTAGATTGATGTGAAAAAATTGTTCCATGAGGAGGTTGTGATGAAGATGTAATCCACGATGATTTAGAATCAATCTGAACTTGATGTTGTTGACCTCCTCGTAAAAGACATGCTGGGCTGGAATTATTTGAACTAGATGAATTGGGATCAGTTACAAGACAGCCACCAGACTCATTTGTAGTTGTACCATCACAGTAATGTTTTGCTGAAGATGACGATGTTGGTGATTGTGGTACTAGTTTACGACGAAGGCAAATGAAAAATGTCAGAAAGACAGACGAAGCTGTCACTGCACATCCACCTAAAAGACCAGCAAGAAGTAAGCTCGGTGATGGTTGAAAAGCGTCAAAGATAGAAAAAAGTTGAGTAGAATTTGTTGTTGGTTGATGATGATGATGCCCTGCTAGGTCAGGGTATTCTTGAAGGTTTGGGAATATCTCGTTTCCTCTCAATCCAGTTTCTATGTAATAGAGAAAGTAAGAAGAAAAAAAAAAAGATAGAAAAAAGTTGAGTAGAATTTGTTGTTGGTTGATGATGATGATGCCCTGCTAGGTCAGGGTATTCTTGAAGGTTTGGGAATATCTCGTTTCCTCTCAATCCAGTTTCTGTGTAATAGAGAAAGTAAGAAGAAAAAAAGTTAATCAAGATATCAGAATATGTATATAAAAATGATCAATATTTGATACGCGTGAAAAAGGACTTTTTTCTGATATTTACATGTCTTGGCCTATTTATTTTTTTCTGAGGTTGCAATTTTACTTTATATTTCTGTCATGTACATTATAGAACTAGAAATCAGGACAAATTCTTCAGATTCTAACTTCAAAGAAAAAGTTTTTAGTGTAGAAAAGTATGCAATTTTCTGTTGGCAAAAAATCAGGTACAATTATTATTATATGTTGTGTGCTCATGTTTTCTTCAACTTTTTCTTAGAAAGAAATGCCTACAATTATCCTATTAGCCTCGAGAAAATCTGGTACAATAACAAATAACATAATAAAAGAAAATGTTGGTACCTTTCTGCAGGCAAATTTTATTTCTCCTTATATTCACAGAAGTCACATTTGGTGTTGGGTACTTCACATGAAAAACAGCTCGAATAATCACTGCTACTTCACTATTGACTCGTCCAGTACATGGCAGAGTGATTCTGTTCAAGAAAGAAAAAGTTATATCGAATAAATTGACATTTAGAAATAATTGTATTGTAACATGGCATATAAACTTTCTCCGGATAAAAAATGACACATTATCAATCATAAGAAATTATATGAGTCATGTAATGAGTGAGTATTATATCAAATAATCTGTAGAAATTATATTTTGTTAGCTCGATTATCAGAATGGTGAAAGCACTATAGTATTAAGTTTCATATTAGAAATATATGTAATGTCAATAAGCTTTGGGAAAATAGTCAGGTGAAAAACCATTATAACTATTGAAAGTTT
>VCNE01001444.1:0-24670 GCA_009869805.1 Oncopodura yosiiana
ATTATATGACCGACAATACAACTTATAGCAATTTAAAAGCTTTTGCATACATATAATAAAGTGAATAGATATACCTATTTACTTGTAAAGTACTTTTTGATGCAGATTTGTCAGACAGAGAAATTGAAAATCATTTCTTTGTGCAGTATATCATTAGCTTTCATTTAAATACATATAAACAACAGTATGTAAAATACGTTATAGTAGCTAATGTAATGCTTACTGCATTTACAAGTAGATAGGTATATCAATTCCATAATATGTGTTGTATTTAGTTGTATTTTTGATCATATAATGCCGTCGATCAAACCAATATTGATTACAACAGTTTTCGATCAATGAATCGATCATTTCTGAAACATGGGCCACCCCTAAACATAATTCTAACATTATTTCGTCATATTCCGAAACCATTAATTACTATCCTCTCCTAGATCAGTAATATCAGCTTCTTTTATCGGTAAGCAGCCGTTTACGGTATGGCCTGCTCGTCGCTGAGGTTTCGGCTAACTTAGTCTAAAATTAGCAAACAGGAAGAAGCCAAACAGCCTTGGTCATTATTTTTTACTAAATTTTTCAAAAAAAAGTTAATTTTGTACACTTCGGCCTTCGTAGACTTTGTGCCACGTAGGCTTTGTTTTTCGTACACTTTGTTTCGTAGAAAAAGTTTCGTACACTTCGTCTCGTACAGATTTCCACGTACGCTTCGGTCTCGTACACTTCGTTTTCGTAGACTTCACGTGCAACGAATTGTTCTTTTAACCGTTTTCTTCGTCCATGCCTTTCTTAAAAATGTGTATATATTTTCATATCTTTCATTTTTAAAGTTCACTTGAAGACAGTATAATAATTCAATTATTCTAATTAATGAAATAGGAAATGAAGAAGGACAAGAGGAAACTATTGCAACAAAAAAGGAAAAAGTTAAAGACTCATCAAAACATAAAAAGCACAAGAGTTCTACTAAAAGTGGGAGCAGCAGCACTAGTAAAGCTAAAAAAGAGAAAAATGCTAAGAATCGTGAAGATTATATGAGTGATTTACTTTCACCTTAGCACTAAAATGAAATAATTTTTGTTTTGTTTTTTTTGTGTAATTTATAAAAAAAATAACTACATAGTAATTATACCATACCTCTGTCTCTCTACTTTGTAATATAGACTGCTATAATATAATAACTTTTGAGTTATTATTATGTTCATTGGTCACGGGAAAAATATCAACAAAGCAATGATATTATTATGAGTTAAATGCTGGGTTTCTTTGTAGTAGTTTATTTATATATATGTATAAGTTTAATAATTCTAATGAAAAGCATTTATAAATTAGCGAGTTTTTACCCTTTACCATTTATTTTGAATTTGAAAAGCATTTGTGAAATATTATGTTTTTTTAGTAGTAGGAGATTATTATTGTCGTAGCATAAGCACTTCAGTAGATAAGTTATTAGAGAGGAGAAAGAGATGAGAAATGAAATAAATCTGTGCTACTTCTACTACTATATTGTACTACCTACTGAAAAACATTGTAAACTGTACTCACGAGATAATCAATCAGTCATGGCCAAAGAGAACGATATATAAATTATAAATAAAGTTCAAAAGTTATATACTACATACAACATCTAGTTCCCTATATAGTTTTTGTCATCTTGTCGCATTTCTTTCTATATACTTACCTGACTGTAGGTTCTCATGATTTACTTAGATCTCAAGGTTGTTTTTGTCACATATATATACTTATGACACACTATGATATAATTAGTGCATAATTCATCACTTAAACAAGAAGTCATCCGAAAGTTTTTGTTGATGAAAGTAAACATAATGTCATGAATAATTTTAACATATTACCATCAAAACTTTGTTATGGAAAGTAGTAGTGTTTTTCATCATTATTATGTATTGTTTGTGTAGTACGTATTCTATACATTATAGAGCTCTTTATTATTCTACTTTCACATATATACACATACATGCAATCACAAAGTCATCTCCTTACATATATACATAAAACAAAAAACATACATACATATTGTTGTCTTTTATACCTTATCCAATAAAATGTTAAAAATTATTAGATTTTGTGTAATTAGTCTTGCGTACAAGTCAGTATATACTTATATTCTAAAAGTACATGGACAATTACAAAATGCATTCATTTTAGTTTTATACTTGAACATCTCATAAGATTATAAAACATATCACCAAAAAAACTCTCAATATAAATTCATTTAAATGTACTAGTGACACAGAAACAGTAATGTTTCCGACTTGAGTGTATTTTTTCCATCAAATACTTCACATTGGTACGTTCCTAAAAAATTGAGGAAAGAATAAGTGATGATATTTTATCAAGAATTTTTTATGCTTACCAGTATCTGTTGGTGTCACTGCTCTAATTAGTAGGACTGAACGGAGCATCGGACTAATTCCTATTAAGTGAAAATTAAAAAATTATAAAGATTTGTTTCCTAACGATTCTAACATGTCATATACCTGGAGCTAAAGTAACATTGAATTTATCATGAAAATCTTCTGCACTTTCACCATCTCCTATAAAAACAGTACGATCTTCATATGATGTGTAAGCTGCCGAATTTGGTTCATTGCTTGAATTTGTATCAAAAGAAGATAGAGTTTTGTTACACTGCTACAATTACATCTGTTTGTGAGTCATTATAGAATCTTCTTCTCCATCCTACAGTCTAGAATATTTAATATTTAAAAGAGTATTATTGTAAGAAGGTTCAGACTAAAAAAATAAAGAAATTTCCAGAAAGAATTCATAACTACATACATACATACATACATACAACACCTACACAATATTATGAGAGCATAAATATGAATATACTGGAAATGTCTCTCAAGTCTCTCTACATAATCTTGAATGAAAGATGATTCAGTAAATTCTTATACAAGATTTGAGATTCTAAATTCTTTGAAACTCGGATTTAGTATTTATTGTCTAGTCAGCAAACCTGAGGCGAAGATGGAACTAGAATTTTTCTTATCTTTGTCGCACATCCTATAAGAGATCTAAAGTGCTCAATTTTGTTATATGCAGAACGCTTCTTCTGGGAAGATTCTTTACTTGGAGGCAAGTTGAGACAAAAATTGTTCGAGGACGTAATACATAATAATCTTTTTCCTTTATGGGCGGTGAACTAACTCTACGTCTACTATTTGTAGAATCATATTTAATGTTACATGAGCATTTTCAAGATCGTGAGAAAGGTTCTTTGATTATCAAAAGTTTAGTATTATGTACTTACTCATATTTGCATACTTTAAATTTTCACAAGATAAAAGGTCATGTAACCTCCTTTTCTTCTTTAATGATATTATCATTTCATTAGTCTTATTATTAGGTTCAAGCTTAAGTATAAATATATTGACAAGGCTAAAAGATAATAATAATAATAAGGAAGCTTCTTTACATATTATACAAGGAGAGAATATCGATTTTGTTTGCTAACTCTATGACGGAAGTTACTACTACATATTTTGATAATTTGAAATATGATATACATTCATTATAAAACTATACGTATTTTCTTACCAATTGTGGATTAGGATTTCCATGTTTTTCTCTAATGTACACATCACAAATGACTTCTGCAGGAGCAAGAAGCTTAGGGCAATTGGAAACATGAGCATGGATTTTTGCAACAACACCATTTTTAGCTGTACTAAAATTATCTGTCATAAATTTAATTCCTGTGGGTTCTTTTTCTACTTCTTGTACTGGTAGTGATGCTGATGGCTGTAAAATACGTCGTGGAATTTGAGCATTTGAGCTTCTACTTGGTTTATTATTATTATTTATCTGTTGTGTCATTTGTTTTGTTGGTCTTGGTGTCATAATTTTATTTACGTAGCCTCTTACTCTTGTATTTGTATTAGTAAAATTTCTATTGAGACGAAGACGTTCTACTGTCCCTATTACTTTTCCTTTTGTAACTTTTGACATTTTACGAGTAGTAGTACTGCTTCCAATTGAAGGTATTGTTGTAGAAGGTATAGAAGAAGAAGAAGGAGGAGAAGGTTTAGTAGCCATCATCATCATATGAGATGATAAATGCTTTGGTGGCATTTTAAGTTTTGGCATAGGTGGTCTTCTTCCACTGCCACTAGTAAATTGAGGAGATTGTTGTTGTTGTTGAGGTTGTGGAATTGGAATTGAAGATGACGACTGATGATGATATTCTTTTTCTTCAGTTTTCTTTACACGCATTACTTTAATTAAATTTCTTATAGCCATTGGATCATCATTTGTTGTTTGATTATTATTATTAGCTGCTTCCATTTGAGCGTTGACTTCATTACTATCAAGATATATCATACTACCTGCTTGATTATCTCCAGTATTAGAAGTTCCAATATTAGATGGAGCTGAAATTCCAGCATATTCACGATCATCTAGTTCATCATCCTCTGGTCCTCCATCTTCATATTCTTCTTCATCATCTTCATCACCATTGTATTCATTCTTATTTGTAATTCTAGTACCATAAGCAATATTCTCATTATTGTTATTCTTTCTAAGATGAACTTGTTGATTTTGGCTTGGACTTTGACTTGGAGCTGGTGCAGTTGCAACAATACTTGCAGTTGAACGTTGTGGCTTAGCTCTTTGTTGTTCATATTGCTTTGGTGGTGGAGGTGGTGGTGCTACTACTTTTTTCTGTTCTGGCTGTCTTGGTTGAATTTGATATGGATTTTGAATCACATCATCATTTGAAAATTTGGCAAAAAATGTATTGTCATTTGGTGTGAGAGGAATTGTCTCAACAGTACCGATACCAACTGACGCCCTATTGTTACCAGATGATTTGATTGTTGTTGTTGTTGACGTTACTGGTGGTGGTAACTTATGATTGCGAGTGCTACTACTCTTTCCATTGTTGTTGTTGTTATTACTATTTGATATGGATGTTGTTGATTTTGATGACAGTGACAATGTTGAAGAGGAAGAATTTCTACTTGTCATTGATTGTTGTTGTTGTTGCTGTAAAAGTTGATTATGATGCAATTTTCGTTGTTCTAATCTACGCCTTAGTTTTAGCAAAGGATCATCAAGTTGAGGTAAAAGTGACTGTTGGCTTGTACTTATCTGTCTATTACTACTGCTGCCTACAACTCTTCTACTATTCTCAACTTCCGTTCCCAATTCAGATTTCTCGTCCTTGGACGTTGTGGATTTTTGTACCCTTGGGATCTCACCAGGACCTACAATGCACACGTATACAAAAGATATATAATAAAAGTATGTGTAAACCATTGTATTCTTATTGACTGAGTGAGTGAGAGCTGTCTACTAATAAATGCCGGTATTAACATTCAATTGTACTGTCTAATATTTTTATACTATATACTGTACAATTGTCAAATAAGCGTCGGAAGTAGAAGTTGTATTTTACATTTCCATACTTGATGATTACAAGAAGTTGAGTTTAGTAGTACTCGATCTCCTCTTTATTTAAGCAGATGAATTTATTATGATGATCAGAAGACCATGACATACTCTTTCTTTCATCTCTCTTCTTTTCTAGTAAATTCATTCAATTTACCAATTTAATATTCTCTCTCTCTTTAATTTTATTTAATATTTTCCGTCTCTCTTAAATCTAATACACTTTTTTTAATGCAACTCACGTAGAGGATATTCAATGACACGTGTATTACACGGTTCTTTGATCTTGAGAAGAAGAGCATAAGTGTGGAACTGTGTAACTACACTATTATGTCACGCTATGAGAAGCTGCAACTTTTTCTCTGAAAGGACATATATTACGTTAGTACTTAATAAACGGACGTGCAAAACACAATTTCCTATCCATTTACAGTGAAAAAAAGTTCTCACTTCTTTAAGAACATATACTTATGTAATCATAGTACATCATACATATACTACTACTGACCGACATGAGAAGATTTTACAGGGTATAAAAAGTTTTTAGAGTACTTTCAAGGGTAAAGTTGAAGTGTGTGAATTTTTTTTGGACGAAATTGTAATTACATTATATTGCTTCACAAATAGTAATTAGGGTGGTGTTATTGTAAAGGGCAAATAAATTTTAAACTACTAAAAATATGACCTAGAAGATGAATATATGTAAAGGTGTAAGTATACAATAAAGGTCATTTAAAATTTTACTCTATTTACTGTCTTCTTGCTATGCTACATGTTATTTTGTAATTATAAACTAAAAGGCAACTAATTATCATTGTGTTTTGAAAAACCATTTTGTTTTCATTGTCAAGAAGACATTTTTTGGCGTCTGTTCAGTGTCTTATTCCTTTGTTATCATTAGATCAATGTGTCATTCAGTATATTTTCAGTTTATAGTGAAATATAACAGTAGTAGAATATATATAGACATAACAGTAGTGTAAAACAATTCATTTTACAACATTTATCTATTCTGTCTTTTTCTTTGAAGGTCTTTTTACCCTATCTGATTTCACACGCATTTTTTATTTTCTTACTAACTTTACTCACTGTAGTACTAATGATAACGCAGAGAGATGTGATGTTGTTTTTATTCTTGTATTGTTTCACTAATATATTCGTCGTAAAGTTTACAGAGGAAGTTAAGATTTTGAACTGACCATTGTTATATATAGTTTTATGTTTGTATATATAAAAGTGTGCAAAGTACATTATATCAGATTATACAAACTGTAATGTAGCAATTAGTGTAGCGTCGATAGAAAAAGTCATTCATCAGTTAAAATGCACATACATACATCATAGGATTTATACTTGTTTAAATCTTTGCTGATTCATGTTCTTGATATATATCGCTTTACTTTTTCAACATTGATCTTGAATAATAAAGAAATGTTCTCTTACAATTTGCAGTTATTTTAGTTTATATATAATTTCAGTAGGTTATCACACTGTACTTCTTGCGGTTTTCTACATCATTGAAGAAACAAACTTGTTAAATATCTAACAAGAACAGGAAGACAAAGTACTATACAATGTTTTTAGTATTATAGTAGTGTTTTATGACACAAATCCTCACTCTCTTGTCAATTACCTGTCTACACATTACTGCAAATTATAGCTAAAAATTATAACCAAGAACTTTACTGAAGATGATGGCATCCGTTTAATAAAAAAATCTCAAAAAAAGTTATTATGAATGACGAACGGAAATTGCAAAATTTTTTCACAACTCATTTATCATTAGAAGAGAGAAGAGAGACAGAAGAAAAAGCTTCAACATCATGTACTTTTACACTAAAAGATATTATTATACAATAAAGTTGTATAAATTGTGATTAACTGATGATTACATAAGGAAGTTCAATTGCATAGTGCGTGACGGTCACAGAATTTATTTATTTTTATTTATGTAATATGTAGTAATTGTTTTTGTACTATTGTATAATCTGATCAAGAATTTATTATTTATCGCTTGTATTTTTCTCATATTGTATACAAATATATAAATTCTCACGAGTGTCTGATATTGAAATGATAAATTAAATTTTTCTCCCTGTCTCTCAAGTTTTGGCATTGGCATTGACAGAAATTAAGAAGATATGGATCTATAGTTAGTGATGTAACCTTTCAAAAAGTAAATAATGTTTACTAGTATATATGTTATCAACAACAGGAAATTACTAGACGTAAATTTGTTGTCCTTTATTCGTTGTAAAGTAATTAATTTTTAGAAAAGTTTTCAATGATGCATCAATGTGTATGACTAATTTATTTTTCGTCTTACCCAAAATATGAAAAGGAACCGATGGCAAAAATCCTCCTTGAGAATTGATAGCATTTACATTATTAAAAGCTTTTAGCCTAGTAGGACTAATTGTTGTTGTCACTCGAACTCTTTCAACAATACCATTATTTATATGATTATTAGTAGTAGTACGATGACCGCTTTGTATGTGTTCCACCTCTTCATCTTCATCATCAGCATCTTCTAATACAGATTTGGTAGTAAGGAAATTATTATTATTCCTTATTCCATTGCCCACATTGTGATTATAACTTGAGCCACTTTCACTTTTACCATCATCACTAACAACACGATTTTTAACGCCTATAACGTCTTCTTCTACAAACTGTGATGTCACTCCACCCTGTTGTTGTGATTGTTGTTGCCTATTTTGTTCTATACTTCCACTATTTGTGACATCAATATTTTCATATGGGGCTTTTCCAGCAAATAATAATGTAGATCCTGTATTTCTTCTAGGAGGTTGTTGTTGTTGTTGTGAATTTGGGTCGAGTTGTCCTAATGCAATTTTTGTATGATAATCAAGATACTCATCATGATTTGGAAATGGATTTATTTCTGGTGGTGGTGGTGGTAAATCTTGCTGTGGATTTGATTGTAATGGTGGTCTATTATTATTATCGTCATCATAAGATATTGAACCATCAGGGTTAGCAGTTCTAGGATTACCAAAACTATTTGAGACAGGATCATAAACATGAATCCTCACTGGTAAATCATCAATATTTTCATGAGCTCTTGGTGGAAGTTTAGATTGACCAAGTACAGGAGTTATTGGACGCATAGCATCTGCTGGAAAGAATGAAAATCCTCCAACTGATAAGAAATTACTTCCAAATGGTGGAGAAGAAGATGATGATGGCGGTTGTCGTAATGAACCTGGTGGTGGAGGAAAAAATAAATCTCTTTCTCTTGATAATGACATGGGTGGTTGTCGAGTATTTGTTGGTCTATAATAATAATCATCATCAAATACTACACGAGATCTACTTCTATCAGGAGATGGAGGATTATTATCAAAGTAATTGCGAGAGTCACGATCTCTTCTATAATCACTTAAAAATCTTTCTCCACTACCACTTCTTAGATTACTACTACGAAAATTTTTAATTCTATCAATATCACCACTATTACTATTACTTCTCACTTCATCTTCAAAGCGTAGCGTTCTTTTTCCGGTTTTTAAATCTTCATTTGGGAATAAAGAATAAATTTCGCCATTGTCTGGAAATGTCATAATACTTGAGACTAAAGATGCAAAAAATGTTAACATGATAAAACACATCACTGACACTGTCGTAGCTCCAGGAATTGTTATCGTCCTTCTTGTCATTTTCAGTCTTCTTCTCTTTTCTTTTGCATTCCACCAACTAAATGAAAATTCTTTGAAATGATTTTGAGTTTTTTCTCCAGTACTATTATGGAGACAAGAAGAGTTAGACAATGCCATTGTTCTCTCTCTCAGACTACTAAAGTGCAGCAGAGACAAAAGCTTTAGGCTTCTTTAAATAACTTTACTTAAACAAACATTATCCTCACATTTTATCACTCAGGTTTTATGCAGCACAACATATAAAGAAAAAAAATCACATTTAATATGTTTTCTTTCCTCCATTATGTTATTATTTCTGTCCAAGAATGAGATATGACACACGATTAAACAGAAAAGGAATCACATTTTTAGTAATATCTTCTTCATATCACTTTATACAAAAAGGCAATAAACCACTAAAAAATAATGTGCAAAAAACTTAGAGTTCACACGGGAAGAAAAACAAACCTATCCAGAGTTCAACATGTCCATTTAGATTGAAAAAGACTGGAACAGTTTTAATATTTCCACACAGATGAATTAAAATTCTGGAAATTGGCAACAATGATTTTATAAGGATTTAGATACTACAGTTGACATAGGGCATTTTAATACTTGATACACAAAACCGTCACCTTCTCACTCAAAGAATTCTTCAACAATGCTCTTTGTTCATGTAAGGCTACAACAATCATATATGCAAAAAAATACACACACCTGTGTTTGTATGCCAGCTTTAGTTTGTTAATCAAAAAAGGATTCTTCATAATACACCTTTTCAATGAAAAGACTGTCCCTAACTCACCCCTTTTTGTTTGATTGCCAGCACTACTAAACCACTGCCACTAAAAATTCTCAATTTGGCTTCGTACTGAAGACATAATGAATATGAATATATATGAGAGTAAGAAGCGACCTTTCATACTAAAACATTAAAAGCCGTTACACATATGTGCATTATGATATGTCATACATTTTTCTGTTTCATGCTACACGCAATATTAACTCTTTGAGTATATGCGACCTGCCAAATTAACCAACTCACATAATTAAATAAAATCTTGGACTCTGCTACATTCGTATTGCTTTTTGATTTGGTACCTTGCTCTGATTTTTGTTAAGGTTTCAAGATTCAAAATTACATTATATCGTATCAGACATTCCGAATTAGATTCTCTCTCTGTGAGACATATTATATTTTGTTGTAGTATATTTCTGAAGGATGTGTGCACAAAAATAATAATTGCAATGCTATAAAAAACATATTTATGAGACTCTGCCAAAATTTTCGTCACTAAGTATATTGTCTAGAAGAAAATATATATACTCTCGTCATTTCTTTTGCAGAGTAGCATATTATAGATATAGTGTAGCAAAGAGAGTTTATTGATATACTCTCAAAAAAGAAGTTTCTACTTTGCAATAAAAGCAAAGAGCCATGAAATAGTTTGCGTTATGATCTCATCATCATCATCCACATTGCCTTATCTCATTTCTCTCTTTGACGTATGACAAGCGACATTTTATACATATATACTTTACCGTAATATAGCAACTTTCCATTTCTATTCCATATATGTAAACTAGTCTGTTGTGAGTGAAGCTGTAAAGTATACTTTGCTTATGTTAGCGTAACAAATTCTTACAGGTGACAATTATATAGCGTTGGTCATTTCATTTTCTGTTTTTGTTACACCCTAGTACTTTTCTTGTCATATGTATATATATGTCTTGCAAATTTTAAAAAGATTTTAAACTTTTTAGCTTCTACTGTACATACCTACTGTTCATATATTTATATGCATGGTGTAATTATAATATTTGATGCATAACCTAAAAGTAGTAATTTAGTTTCAATTACTTTACTTATACTTACATGTACTTGTGAAAGAAAGTGTCTGTAATTTTAAACACAATTTTAAAATTCTTTATAATAAATAATGTGACAATTATTATAATCAATGCACTATATAATTAATCGAGTAATTTTTATTAGCTTTCTCATATACACGTGGCATCAACATAAGATGAAGGTTAAAGCATTCATATACATTTTCTGGAAATTGTTACTTTAAGTATTTCAGTCACTTTTACGCATAAATTTGATCAATCAGATTAAAATAGAAACAGATACTAAACATAACAGAACAGCTCTAATTACATTGCATCACATGTTTCACAAACATTCCAAATGAACAAAACCAGTCACTGTGAACATAAATAAATATAAAACACAAGAACTCAAGTTTATATCATTACATTGTATAAGGTCATATATACAAATACATATAAATATCTCTGCTGTATATATTATGCCTTCTTTATTTCCTGTCAAATTAAATCAAACATACACAAAACAGCAATTCAATTGTCTCGCTCCATGCTTCCTCCTCCTCTCGAATTCTCAATCTCCTTACATTTACTACAATACCGTAATCAGTTAATAGTATTTACTGTACAGTGCATGTGTACGTACATAAATTCACTGACAAACGTCATTACTAATTCCTGTCTATGATAAATTCAATCCTTACAAAATATATACCTAAAAGACTTTCGTAGCCACAATGAGATTCTCTATCTAATCAAATCTGTTTGTTATTTGCATAGTTGAGTTGTCTCGTCTCATTTTATGCAAATATAAGTCACTTGCTATACATATGTGTATCTGTTAGTATGGAGTATTTTTACACCTGTGTTGATACAAAATAATTAAAGAAAACAAGATCTGACTTTTCATAATCACAAAAGTTTTAAGATTAGGCCAACAAAAGGAGGATGTTGAATTAGTTAGTAAAGTGGTTGTAACATTGACGTAATTTTGGAGAAGCTGCAACATATGGTTTCCTACTTTTTGCACTTAACCTGATCAACATAATAATTAGTAGAGACACTGTAAGGCCGCATAGCACATGATGATGATGATAAAATGCAGAAAATTTGATAATGGAGTCTGTGAGTTTACTTTGGGTTTTTTTGCGAATTGATTTTGTCATGTCAAGTAAAAAGTCAATTTGCTACAATGACGTCACTTTGCTTTCCTGGAATGTCTCAATGTTACACACACTTAACAATTTTTACAAATAGTTTCTGAGAGTTCTAGTTTGAGAAAAAACTTTGGCCTAAAGGCAGTTGATGAAATTACAGACCAACTTTTTTCATAATTTAGTTACAATTTAGCAAACTCCTAAAACTCATTTATCTCACATGCATTCCTGTTTTTATAATATAGCTCAAGGACTAAAAAAAGTCGAAGAATTAGTAAAACAACTCGTTTCCAGACTTTATTTCGAAACGGGTTACAAAATCAAGGTGTTTTGTTGTTTGATTTCACATCAATTTCTCAACTATACTGCATAAAAGTATTCTGCATATAAGGTTAAAATAAGCTTGTCTTATCTAATCAAGCTAAAAGCATATGAATAATCTGAGATTTACTTGAAGTAAACACTTTTTCTCAAAAAAGGTAAAGGTAGCATAAAATAGACATTTAGCAATTGAGCTAAAAACAGAATTCCAGGAATTTCTTACACAATAATATTATGTGATGTGCTCTTTGAAAATCGATGGAGACAATGAACGACAACTGACAAGAAGAAACTTTTATACCATCACATAGTTTTATCTTATCATCACTTACTTTACTTATAGACTTTTACTTGCAAAAACAACTATAGTGCA
The DNA here is from genome assembly GCA_009869805.1 of Oncopodura yosiiana. Taxonomy (NCBI): domain Eukaryota; kingdom Metazoa; phylum Arthropoda; class Collembola; order Entomobryomorpha; family Oncopoduridae; genus Oncopodura; species Oncopodura yosiiana. Next base: position 12,759 of record VCNE01001444.1, read on the forward strand.
AGAACGTAAAAAAAACTGTCAAAGCAAAACAGGTATAAAGATAGTACACTATCAATCAATCAATTTAGCGGTGTTCCTTTTGTTTTCTCATATGTTCAAAAACCTGCAAGCTTTAGAAAAGTATAATAGCATCTCTTGTTTTTTTGCATTACCTAACGTTACTCTCATATGAAAAATGTCACATCAAAAGTGATTGATATTGTAAAATATCAAATGGCCGCCACCACACCTTATGCATAATAATAATATTAATGTGAAACTTTACGCTTTCACGTACTGAATCATTATCATAATGTCTTTCGGACTTTTTCCTCTTCTCTTCTTATGGTACTTATTACAAAAGAAAAGTTTTTCGTGTCAAATACTAACTCTCCTAGCCTGAGTACCTGAGCTACAAACAAATTGTAAACTCCCAACTCTTCTCTCTCTCTCTCTCTGTTTCTCTCTAAAGTCGTCACAAAAGGATAAAAGTTACTTGACAGTCCATAGTGACATTGTAGAGAGTAGCATGTGTAAATTTTTAACAAGCTACGTACTCTCTGAACAGGCTTCCATGTTTTTTTAAAATATTGAAAAGCAACTAGAAAAGGACGTCTACTAGACACTACAAAAGACTTTTCTCTTTCTCTCGTTTTCTTTATGCTTCACATTTTAGTAGATTGTAAAGCTCAATCCATTTTGTAATGTCGCAGGTCAACTATACAATTCTAGATTTCAATTTGCTTTTTCTTGTGTAATCTCTATTCACTATACAGTATTCTACGTCTTCAGCAATAATTTAGTCACTAAATCCTCATAGGAATTGATACCTTGAAGAAGACGAAGAAGCTTTGGAACTTGTTGTCAACTATTTAGTAGGTCACATTAAATAGATTATGTTGAAGAGAGTAGTATCTTCTCTCTAACTGTTTACATAGAATAGTAATAATGGAAAATATGAATTAGTAACTTATACGTCTACTTGCTTATGCAGCACGATGCAATACAATTATATTATACTTCTAAAACACATATAAAATAGAAAGCATTAAATCCACTCCCATAAAGTAAACTGTCTCCGTCCGACTCTAGAATATTGCTACTAAGCACGCAAAGTAACGGAAGTAACAACATGGAGAAGTTGTAAACTAAAAGCAAATGAGCTTTCAGTTGTTTAAGCATATATGATTTAAAAAAAAGTCTACTTCTGCACTTGAGAACAACATACAAAAATTGAAACATTATAATAGTGTACAATAATAATTATTAAATTAAATAATATGTACTTTGCATTTTGTTGGTGTAATAAGAATCTATAGAGTATATTAGGCAATGCACGTTTTTTATAATGTACATAAAGGCCTTACAGTAAAACAACTCATGCTCACCTCAACTCAATACAAACGGGGTACATACTCTCTAATACCCGGGTAGAGAAAGAAATACTGGTTCAGTAGAGAACTTGGGTTCAGTTGAGACTCAGTTCTCGTCGTGTCTTGTGCTAAGACCGGAATTTCCTTTTTCAATTTCCTCTAGTAAGCTAAAACTTCTATAACCTAACTTTTTACTTTGCAAACTTATTCTCTCCGCATAAAAACACATACACACACAAGTTTTTAAACCAAAAAAAATTACATTACGTATACATATCTTGATCTTGACTCTAGTTTTTTCTTAGTTCTTCAGAGAAGACAACTACAAGAAGTTCGTTCGGTTGTTTCCTCTTTCTCAAAATATAAATCATATTTGCTAGTAAGTATTCTAATGGTGAGTCGTGCGTGAAAGTCTGACTAGTATATATAAAGAGACATAATAATCATATATATATATGAATATAATATTCTACAAGTAGGAAAAAAAGAAGAAAAGTCATAAATAAAAATATTTCTAGAGAACGACTCTTTTGGGTGATATGAACATGCAGTGCGTGTTGCCTTCATTCGTGTAAATATAAAAAAGCTACGTATGAAGCGTGTGTGAAGTTAGAATTCTTTTGGTGACTTTTTCTACTCTACAAAAGTTTATTTACTTCTATTTCTGGTTTCAAACTTTTCAACAAGCATCCAGCAGTGAACACTGGTAGTTCAACTCAGCAGATGTGGTAATTAATAGTCTATTTGTGTTTCACTAGTACAAAAACTCACTTCAGAATGTATATTTTGTACCCAAAAATAGAAAGTAAAAAAGCAGTTATTTAACAGAGTTTGTTTTGAGAATAATTCAGCAAAGATTTTTTATGCACATATATATATATTATGGCTATATTAAAAAACTTTAAAACAACTCCAAATAAATAGTTACAATTTTGTAATTATTATGTCACCTGAAACAACACTATAATTCAATTTCAAGCAGCAGGGTACCATATAAGACTTTTAAATTATGAATATCAAATATTAAATGACAGAGTCTAGACTGTATATCATGATCATTACAATTTTAATCATCAGAGTGAAAGTTAGTTATGACATGACAATTTTCAACACGAGATTTTTCACACTTTTTTGACATCTAATTGATTTCATGTTATCTCCCAATGGGAACAAAATAGGAAAAGATATTTATCTCGCATGTGTAAGATAAAAATGAGCAGGAAGTGCATATAAATATTCAAAAGTTTTACATTTAGTATAATTATACAACAAGGAAATATTATTGACATCATATAATGTTCATTAAAAATATTTTATACAACTGACTTGTTATATAATCAACAAAAATGTAAATCTTTTTATGAAACAAACAAAAGTACATATATTTACAAAAGTAAGTGCAGAGACCAGTTATATTGTTGTTAGTCTTTTCGCTTATTTTGCAAGTATAGTGATAAAGCATGATAAACAACGAATTAAAATTACTATCAAAGTATCAAAAGAGCTCCCAAAAGTACAATGTTTGGCTTGACTATTTATAAACTCTAATAGTTCGAATGAAACAACTTCTTATAGTCATCAGAGCCAACAACTAGGCACATACAGAAGAAGATCGGGGAGTCTCCAAACTTTTCTTCATGAGATGCTTTTTAGAAATGAGTGTGCCTAGCTTGGCGAATCTCTCTCATAGACTTAAAAACTTGCACATAGAAGAAACTATACATATACATACATAAGTTGCATATGTAAATAAAGTAGTAGTAGTGGAGTCAGAAAAAAATGTTCAAACTAAAATTACTACTATCAAACATACCATGTGTCTACCTTCAAAGTTTGAGAAAAGAAGCTTATTGTATATGTGTGTCTCTTCCTCTTTTTCTCATCTCGTATATTTACTACAGTCATACTACAAGTCTCTTTTAAAATTTACACTGTTGAGAGCATCAACAACATATTACATATATAGAAGCTCTTCTCTCTCTCTCATCTTTTGAAAAGTAAACTAAAGATAAGAACATATAGAGAAAAAGGCGTATCTTCTCTTTGAGAATCTTTAGAACAAGTCTCTGTAGTACATTTTTGCTACATTGTAATGGAACTGAGCACAAGAGAAAAAAGATAATGTGCGTCGTGTCAGTTGACTTAAAAGAGAACCACATCACAAGTAGTGAGTCACTATAGTCTTCTTTTTAGTTATTTGTAAGATGAAAACCAACAAGCAAACAGCTCAAGTTGGTGAAAAAGCACTCAGCTTCTACTTTTTGTTCTCTCTTTCTCAGTTCTAAATTTTTTTCCAACTTGTATTTTCTTTTTTTCACTATAACATACTTAGCATTTAACTCTAGCATTTAAAGGGAAAATGTAAAAGAAGAGCATTCGAGCCAATAAACACTCCTATAAAATTATAACTCTTGTTGTCTTCTTCTCTTTCCACCAATTCAGCGCCATTGCATATATATCTACAATGTTATAAAATACATAGAGAAAAGAGTTGGAAATTTGTTGGGAAATGGAATAAGCAAGTAGTGTTGTACTTACTAATAGTAATAGCATTAGAAAAAAAGAGAGTGAAGCTATTTAGTATTTAGTAGGCCAAGAAATAGTAAACTGCCTCTTGTATTCATTTTCTTGGCATAAATAACCCAAACACTCGTCGTACCAAAGACATTTTATTACAAACGATAAAATAAAGCGTACTTCTTCTCTATAACTAACAAACTCTGCTGTGCAGCAAAGACTCTCCTATATAAAAACAATTAGGAGAAAAAAAGAGCATCCATGATATCTCATGTAATAATGTAATGCTATACCACAGAAGAGTCATTTATTTGTCTATTTAATTGTAATCAATTATTAGATAGGATATGTATATCTCCTCCAGACTATCATAGTTAGAACAAAGAAGGGCCTTGACCTGTCTGCCTTTGTTTATTTTTTTCTCTCTATAAATTCTTTCTTTTTGCTAGACTCTTTTTTTTGTTTAAGCGGTCAACTTTAATGAAGACAAAGAAGTCAGAGAACAAAGAAAAATGGTGGGAAATTAAAAACTTCTTTGTGATTAAGGGATTAATTAGCAATGCAGCAGTAGCAGTAAAATTGCATAATATAGTTAACTCTTTATACCATGGAAGTTTTTAGAGAGTGCAATTTAAAAAAATATCTTGTGCAATTTTACCCTTAGTTAATAAATGAGTTAATAAGTTGTGGTAGGTAGCATCATCAGATAAAAAATGACCTAATTAAAAATAATTTTCAACTAAAAGAATTAGGACAACATTGCATAGTAAGTGAATGTTTTTTTTTAACAAAGCCGGGTGCTTGTTAAGAGAATATTATGCAAAAATAATAAAGCTACACCGGAGGCACTTGCATTTTAAATGATAATAATGAAAGACAAGTAAACAACAGAAACAAGTAGACGAGTTTCTAGTGTTATTACCTTGTGCATACTATTTTATTATCCAGCCTGGAAGTCAAAATTTTAGTTGAAAATTGTATACAAAGTTCTTAATTGCCATTGAATAGTGTCATGATGTGTTACTCATGAGTATGATACTTTGACATTTTACAAGCTTATAAAGTGAACGGTAAAAGCTTAAATTGAAGGTCAAATATACATAATACACGAATTAAAGTAGAATATAAGAGAGCCTAATTAACAATTTAACACCAAAGTTCTCTCCATAGATTTCATATATGGCTTATAGATAGTAAAAAAAGTGAAAACTTTCATATCATGAAAACATTTTGTAAACAATGTTTGTAAAACTGAGAAATATAGTACTATACATGAAATAAATTACATGTTTAAAGAACATGGACGTAGCAATTTATGAGTTGATAAATTCCTTTATCCTTCTATCTCTGTGGTTTTTATACTTGTGTATTATACTAGTAAAAGCAGTAAAAGTTTGCATGCAAGAGAAAAATTTTTATGTGGTGGACAAGAAGTGGTAGATTGAGCCTTTGGGAAACCATTACATCAATTTGGTTTTCAGCTATATCTATCTCTCTGCTTAGTCTAATATTTCTATTAGAGAATGAGCCTTTTCTTTTTTCTTTCATGGTTTGATGTTCTATTCCTATACTTTGTCTGTAGTAGTAGTTAATTCCAACGTTTTTCTCAATCCAATATAATACTTAATTGACCGTAGAGACATTTTTTGAACTGTCTCCAATAATCCTATTGGCTTCAAGAGAGAGACAGAGACTACACACAGAAAGCTTTATGGTAAGACAGAAGAAAGCAAATAGACCATGCCATAGCGGATCAGATCAGACACAGACCACTGTGTAGACACTCTAAAAACTTCTTTCTAGTAGTTTTAGTTTATATCTATCGGTTGGCTACTACCTACTATTAGAGATTTAGAGGAATGAAATGTATTTCAACAGTAGTAGACTAAAAGTATACTTCTCAAAATGCAATATTGAAACATTCACAAAAGAAGAAATAAATTTCATAGAAAGTGGAAAAATACCAGAGTGAGTGAGTGAGAGAGCTATCCTTTTGTGTAATTACTTTTCTGGTTGGTAACTAACAAATTTTATGGTCGAAACAGACACCAGAGCAGAGGTATTATTGGTTAAATAGTACATAAAGTATTTAATTGGATAGAGGTTTAAACTATATACAATTATATTATAACACACGTATTGCCATTTCACTAATTTCATAATTGATATAAATTGCTATATTGTGAGACTGAGGCAAACTGAGAATTGAATATTTGCACAATATAGAGAGCTATATGAGCTGATTGCCAAAAAATAAGGTCATATATTATGTCATAGCTAGTTTGGCATTTCTCATAAAGTCATCATAAGAATGAAAGAGATTACTACTGTACTGGACGAATTATTTAGTATATACGCTCCAATTCTTTGATGACAACTAACAACAAGTGAAATGTGTGCATAGACCCATTTATTTTTTGCAATAATGAGTTTTTTCTGATGACTGGTCAGTTCAGTTCACATGAGTTGACATCAATGCTAATGAAACAACTAATGAAACTTCTCTACGCCTTTTCACTATCATTACTTTTTTTTCTAGAATTGACACTATATGTAGATAACATCAAAAGAAGCCAAAACTATTGTCACTAATTTCCATTTCTCTCTCTTCTTTTTTTCTTGCTTCCAGGTCTTTCACTCTTCTTCTTCAAAGCCAACAAATTATTCTCAATATACATACACTATAACTACTTGTACATAAATGAATATTTAATCAAAGTAAACTAGAAAGTCTATTGAATGTATATCATCTCGTCCTCATGTTGTGTAGTCCTATTCCTTTACTTACTTCACAACAACTTACCGTGTTTATTACTACCATTATCATCCTACTGACTCTTCATCCCGGATGTTCGTGATGTTGGACGTGGTCAATGTATGTTATATACCCAGCAGACGACTTGATCTTCAATCTTGGTCGTGAATCCTATACTTCAAATTTAGGAGTACGAAAAAACTCATCAGTATCAACAGGAGGAGGAGACGAAGCTTTAGATTCCCAACGTCCAGTTGACTCTGTCGTCGAATGTAGTAACTCATCTAATAACTCAACAATAGTAGGGAAACCAACAATCACAGTTTCTGACCAAGACAATCGTAGCAATAGTGGTAGTAGTGGACAAAGTGTTAGTCATCAACAATTAAAACAACAACAATCTACTAATTTATTACCTCCTCCTAAACCACCTTCTAGACGTCGTCGTAGTTCACAAGTACCTCAGTTTAGTAGTAATCAATGGGACAGTTCCTCAATTACAGAGCCTTGTTTAGTGTCTAATGTTGAAGAAGCAGATGACTCATCAGCAAAGAAAGTTAGTAGTGCTACAAAACTTGATAATTTCAAAAGCTTTTTTGGTTTCAAGAGTTCTTCTACAAAATTAATTACTAGTGGTGCTAACATCAACAATAGTGGTGGTGCTATTGATAGTAGTGTTAATAGTGGTGATAATAATAAAAGAAAAGTTCCTAATCGAAGTATCAGTTTTACTGCATTTGATAGGAAAACTAGAAAAGGAAGCATTTTTGGTAAAAGAAAAGTTAGCCCATGTACAAGTGTACAGGACGATAGTGTAGTGCAACAATACTCAACTTATAATCATATAGGACCATCATTACAACTGCCATCATCAGTTGTCAAAAGTAAATTAAGTTTACCAAAAATTGCTTTTAGTAGTGATGAGCAAGAAGATCCTACAAGTTTTTCGCATTATCTTCATCAAAGTATAAAAGGTGGTGGCTCTTCTTCACCAACAAATCTTAGTCCTCCTAGTAATATTAATAACACTAACTCAACTAACGTCAATTCATTTAGAAAACTTACATTGCTCAGTCATTCTTCTTCTTCTACGACAGTAGCAACTACAACATCATCAACAACAACACAAAGTGTCATAAAATCTGGTGACGACCAATTATTAGTACCTAATACTAGTCAGTCACAATCTTTGTCTTCACGAGCTTCATCGTCATCTCCTATTAATGTGACTGGTAACAATCAGAATCAGAATAAAGAGACTAATAATCTTCTTACTCCTAAGAGTTTTAATAATAACTTGACGAAAACTACAGCTACACATAATAGTCCAATCATGGCTGGAATGAATGGTGGTATAAGTGCTAGTATCATAGGACTTGGTGGTATTGGTGGAACTATTGGAGCATCGACAACAACGCAAGCTTTGATGGGAACAACAATTACTGATGCCAATAGTCTCAAAGACTTGGTACATCCATCTCTAAATGAGCCACTTAAGGTAATAAACAAATATTAAATTATTATTTATTAAGGAAAATGTATATTGAAAATATTTTTTTTATTACAGATGCATAACTCACTTAGCTTCAAAGTAATTCGAATAGGTAAGTTATATGAATTTAATATTTTCCCTATATTAGATATGTAGAAACTATGTAGAAAATGTTATTGGGTTAATTAGGTTAGCAATTTATTACATGCGTATTTACATTACAAATGGACTTATATCGGCCTTGTTCTCTTTTTCTAAAGACTTAATAAATGCTATCTTGTTTCTTATTTGTATCATAATGTGACCACTGTACCGTGTGACCTTATAACTATTGTAGTGGAGCATATAATAGACGACTACTACATATAGTACACTATGATTGTAATTTTCTAATTGTATTTTCTTCTTCTTTGATCGTCTCTTCTTCTTCTACTATGAGGTATTTGTCTACAGTCTTAAAAGCTTTGATGGGTTTTATTGTACTTTTCCGACTGAGGAAAAGAAAGAAGAGCGATGATGAATTTTAGTCCTAGGCTTATAATTACTAGAACACAAGAAACTAGAGAGAGAAAGAGAGTACATAGTAAGTGGGTCCAAAAAGAGACTAAAGCATTCCAATTGTTGTAAATTGCACTCAAGTTTTTTAGTTACTTGCTGTGTTTTCTACTAACTACTATTGAAAAAAGTTTTTAAATACCATCACAAACTCTTTGTATGGGACAGGACAATGCGTTTTTTAAACACTTTTTTGGCTCTTGTCAATTGAAATCCTCTCTCTCTCTCTTTCCCTGCAGTTGTATAAAATAAAATTGTAGAGAGAAAAACATTGTCGTCTCGCATCACATTCTCTCTCCTTTTGTCTACTTGTACTTGGGCCAACTTCATTACTGTGAATTTTCGGTCCAAGTCCAATCAAATCTTTAGACTTACATTGTATTGTACACTGTGGCAGTAGTAGAAGTAGTAGCATCTTGTCATGTATTATATTCTTTTTCACAATGTCTTATTTCTTTTTCTTGTCTCAGACTTGACTTTAGTATATACCACGACAAGAGCTACACAGATACGCTCCATTAATTTTATTTTATATACAACAAATACTAAGCTCTTGTATGTGTCTCTCTCTATAGACCTCTTCATCTTTATAAATATAGAAATAGAGAGATATATGTGTGGTACACAAAAAAGTACTAGTAACAACTTACAAACAGTTGGAACACTTCTTCCTATGCTAAACTCTACTACTATTAAATCACCCACAAAAATATGAAGAAGAATACTAAAAAGTATTTAGAGATGCTCGATTTAAATTTTTTTTTACTTCTCTCTGTACTTGTAGTTAAAAAATACAAATGGACATAAATATAAACACAACCATGTGTTTCTACATAGCTGTCTTCAGCTTCAAGTGTCGTATTTCTTCCAACAAGTGAAGAATGAATCAGTCATTCTCTCAGTCAGTCGGTCGGTCAAATGAACGAGAGTTCTAGTACAAAATGAAACAAATTTTGAAGGACACGTCACATTGGAATTTTTTGACTAGTGTGCCAATCTAATGTCAACACTTGAAAACTTACTTATATGCACTATACATCTTCTTCTTGACTTGAAATATTTTCAAATGACACAAACATTCCGTTGTTTCCAATGAAATTCTAAATAGTACTTGATCACATACTATAACAAAAAGAAAGATGTGAGTACTATTATATAAGCATTGGTTGAGTCTTTTCCTTATTATAAAGGTTAATGTATTCTTCTATCAGGTTTCTCAATATGGTCGTCAAACACTAATTTGCATGATTTACTATACATATTTTATTTACACAAGATATGAGTCAAGTTTGTCAAAGCATAGAATGAATAAAGAATGTAGTAGGAAAGAGTTTCTAAAAAGTATGACATATGACATTCAAAGCTAAAGTGGAATACTTGTACTTTTAGAGAGCCCTTCACACAAATAAGTCTCAACTTCTCAAAGAGTCTCAACTTTCCAGATAAAATTAAGTTGACTTGTAATTTCTGCAGGTAGAAAATTTATTTTGGTTTCTTCTTTTAAAACTTTCTCCAAGTTCTCTTTCCACACTTTTCTTTAAAGTACAAAGTGTCAAGGGCCTTGACTCAAGGCTAGAAACAAATTTAATAATGTGGGCAAGAAAGCATATATGACATTTTATTATCACTTTATTTATGCAAAAGTTTTGTAATGTGAAAATACCATCAGTGTCATTTTATTATATATGAAGCATCAACATACCAGTATCCAGCATTCCATAGGCAAAATGTAAAATTGCTTTGTGAATTGAATTTGGCTAGTTTCAAAACTAAGTAAGTTGTCGTCGTCGTCGTGAGACTCCCTTGAGCTTCAAGTAATAATGATGGAAATAATTATATCATTATTATAGAAAAGTAGATTATTATATGTATATATAGTACAGCATTTAAGTTGAAAACCACTGCTGCTGTTACTCTTTTGAATGTTGAAAGAGAATATTAGAGTTGCATTAGGAAATGACTCTCTGTATATTTATATATTTACTTTCCAAATAACAAACTTGACTATATAAATAGAAATAGAGTCAGAGAAAACGAAGGAGTAGATATTATATGTGTCCTTCTTCACTAATAGAATATCATATTCTCATCTTTGCTCGTACTTCTTGTCATTATTCTATTATATGGTTATGTAAATATATACCTCAAAGAAAGTCGGATGACATATTAAATATTATCCTATATTAAATCTTCAATTCAATTCTAACATTCAAATTAGGTTATTCTATACTTCTTATTCCATTAGTCTGGTAAACTAATGCTAGACTTTTTCATATGAGTCACTGCATCGATTTTTAAAAAAATTTAAATTGATTTTTAGCAAAATATTCAACTTTATATCATTTCATGTCATTATTTTTGTGGAATTTGTTGAATCTCTCGGGTTTAGTTTCGATGAATTAAAAGTAAAAAAAAGTTTAATGAATAACGTNGAATCTCTCGGGTTTAGTTTCGATGAATTAAAAGTAAAAAAAAGTTTAATGAATAACGTTAACGTCATTTGACTAAATATTAAGAGCCCGTGTCATTATTTCAATCAAATAGGTAACGAAGTTCTGAAGACAAATCAATATACTTCAAAATAATATAATGTCTACTAAATGCTAAATAAGAAATATGCCTCACGTCGTTATATTGCCCTTTCACCATGAACAGTGATAAATAAATGCTTGCAACAACACAGATAAGAAATGTGTGACATTAGAATAGAACCCAGCGAAAGCAAAGTTAGACGCTTTCTAAACAATACAGAGAAAAAAGAAGACAGAAAATCAACATTTTGTGCATAATATTATTAAGGCTTTCACAATGTAAATAAGAATAAGAGAAAATATGCATATAGAAGAGAAAGAGTCATAAAAACTATATTTTGTAATATCTATCTTACTGTATGTATGTATGATCTTTCTCTCTCTCTCTCTACCTGTCGTCTTGTCTAGGCCAACTAGAAATCATAGTTTATAGTTTTCTCTATTGTATTATTGTACTTTGCTTTGCTCTTTGGTTATCTTCTGAGCTTTGAGCTATATAACATATAGTATGTGTTGGTTCATTTCACTATCTTTGTGAAAAGAAATAACAGTAATTCTGTCTAGCTGTCCTATGCTAACTTTCTCTTCTTATTTTTTTCGAGGCTAAATACATAGACGGGAAAAAGGAACAATGAAAAAAGAAAGCAAGACATGAATCGATATTTGATGTTCTCAAGCAAAAGACTACATATATATTTTTATATATAATA
>VCNE01001447.1:0-20862 GCA_009869805.1 Oncopodura yosiiana
AAAAGGAATTCATTATTTCCAAATTACATATCGCACACACGAGACTCAAACTAATATTTACTATTGGAAAATGCTAAATGAATCTTCACGAAGAAAAAAGAAGATGAGAAAACCGGCTTTTGCTTTTTTTAAAGGTGGGAATGACTAAGTGCAGCATCCTATAGTATAGTGATAATGAATATAGTAATAATATATCCTTTCTATGCATTTGACTTTTTTCAAAAATTCATAAAGGTCATATACTATATCTTATGTACATATATGTATAAGAATTTTAGAAACTAAAGTCCTACTTTGCTGTGTATAGTAATATGAGTTAGAAGAAACAAATCATACAGATCTCTTCTTCTCACTAGTGAAGGTAAAGACACGACAGAAAATGAAATGATGATGAAGCCTTCTTCTTAGCGAAAGTCTTTTCGTGTACCATCATCATTTCATATATTTGATGTTTTTCAAGCTTTTTAGGTAAAAGTTGCAAAATGTTGACAACAAGGTATATAATAGTAATAAAGAGAAGATATGCCAAAAAATCAAGAGGCAATATGCAGCAATATTATTGTTGTAATATGATGACTACCTTTGACTTATACTACTATACATCTACATAAAAGAACAAAATATATATTTCTTACAGGCTACAAGTCCCTTTTCTTTAAGGCATATAACAAGGAAATGATAAGAAAAAATCAAAAAAATCAGTCGCACATCTTTTTACATATAACCAGTAGGCAGAAATATTGAGATGAAGACCTCTCTCTCTCTATCATCTACTATTAAGAATCTTCCTGAGGGGAAATGGAAGATTCACTTTTACATGAATCCTTTTTTTCATATTGCTCAATGTAATTCAATATTATGTTTATAGTTATGAGCACGTGCATACATTTCATTGAGCATTATAGGGTACTATGCTATAGGAAAGTATACATGTGAGAAGATGACCAAATTTGTGTTGGTTGAGAGCGGATATCCCTTATGATGTTTTCTGATTATGATTATGACGCTGATGATGATGATGAGACTCTTTTAGGAGGAAGAAGATCTTTCTTTTCTTTTTTTTTTGTCAAAAATCGTTGTTGCAGTTTATAAGTAGGAGATAGAAAAATTACAAGAGTGTCAGTGAGCAAAAGTGTGTTGGTTTAACAGCACAAGGTGAAGTGACTTTTTTTGGAAAAGTGACACTTACAACTAATACTGGACTTTGGAGTGATTCTTAAAGTTTTATACAATGAAGATTCTGCTGATCTTAGCATCAGTTATTTTACTAGTCTCAGCTCAAGACTATTCAGACTCGGCACAATATGATGATGAAGTATCACCAATCACAAGAGAAGAAGATGACATTTCACAAGAACCATTATCAGATGAGCAATCACCAATAGAAAGAAGTGACAATTTTCAACCAAGTGAAGTTATAGGGAAAGATGAAGTGAATCATATTGTACAACAAGTACTTCAAGAAGCAGAGCAAATTCAACCACCATTTGAAGATATTATGCAAGATGAAGAGTCTAGAACTAGAAGAGAGTATCAAACAATTGGTAATAATTTCTCTCCACCAGATTCTAGAACTCAACCAATGAATCAATATGGTCCACCTAGTAATCAAAATCAAGTTGGTGCTCAACCAAATTTTAGACAGAATAATAATAATCAACAACAACAACAAAGAAGACCCCCACCACGTCCAACACCTCATAATAACCAATATAGAGTTCCTAACAATAATAATAACAACAATAATCAAAATTCTAATCCATTCCGTCCAATTACTAATAATAATAACCAACAGAATCAACAATATAATGCTCCACCACAGCAAAATCAATTTAGAAATAATAATCAAGCTCCTCAACAAAATTATGGAATCAATATGGTCCACCTAGTAATCAAAATCAAGTTGGTGCTCAACCAAATTTTAGACAGAATAATAATAATCAACAACAACAACAAAGAAGACCTCCACCACGTCCAACACCTCATAATAATCAATATAGAGTTCCTAATAATAACAACAATAATCAAAATTCTAATCCATTCCGTCCAATTACTAATAATAATAACCAACAGAATCAACAATATAATGCTCCACCACAACAGAATCAATTTAGAAATAATAATAATCAAGCTCCTCAACAAAATTATGGAGCTCCAGCACAAAATTATGGACCACCTGCACAAAATCAAGGACCTCAACCTAATCAATTTAGATCACCACCACCACCAAGAAATAATTATGGTCCTCCACCTCAACAACAATATGGACCACCTAGACAGCAACAACAACAATACGGTCCACCAAGACAACAGTATGGACCACCACAAGGTGGAATTCATAAATTTGTTAGCATTCACACAGGTATGTAGTACACTTATGTAGACCAATTTATTTTATTGCTTATATGACGCTGTTATAAATATCTACTTCTTTTATAGCTCCCGACTACCCAAGAGAGGAAAGAGCCTATAAACCTCATCCACCACCAAAAAGAGATACAATTTATCAAATCGTATTTATTAAAGCACCAAGTGAACCACCTCCACAAGCTCCTGAAATTGTTTTACCTCCAGAACCATTGAAAAAGACTTTAGGTATGACAGTATTTACACTACTTTTTATTTCATTATATTTATTTACTTCAATTCTTTTGCACAGTCTACGTACTCGTACGCAAGAATCCTCCAATGCCGGAAGTTAGATTAAAAATGCCAGAGCCAACAAAGGTATAATAAAGCTAACAACTTGAGATTAAATAAACCACTAAAATGATTTTTTACATTTACTTATAGCCAAGCAAACCAGAAGTGTTCTTCATTCGCTACAAAAATAGAGAACCACAAACGTCTTATGGACCACCTGATTTCCAAGCTGGAGAGCCATTAGGAAATAATGATGTTGAAACAATTTATGGAGCTCCTCAAAGAAATAATAATAATAATAATAATGATAGAGGTGGTTATAATGCTCAAGGTTCAGATAATTTTGAATCATTCTCTTCACCAGCATTAGATGACTTAGATGATGATAGTTTCTCTGGAAGATCTACTGGAGGATCACATTACGTCAAACCAGGATCTGAAAGCTTTATACCAGGAAGAGGATCACCTCAAATTAAATAATAAAAATATACTCATGTTTTAAAAAAAAGTCATTTTAGTCGTATAGTGTACCTGTTGAATGCTTGTTTGTGATTATTTTTTTATGATAAATTAATATGTGGTTGATTCCATTTCGTTAAAGCTACAAGAAGTTCCTGACAAATTCGCAAGTCTCTTTCTTTTATGAAGAATGTGCAGATGATTGAGTATATACTTGATGTCAACAATGATGTTTACCATTGTATATTTACATATAGATAGAACCATAGAACTCTTCCCTTTCTTACTACTCTACAAGTCAACAAATGTCAATACTTACTAATAAACTGCATTGAATTGTCACAGAATGTAATTCCAATGCAGAAAATGCAGTTTTGCAACATTTACAATAACAAAGAAAGAAATAAAACAAAATACAGAAACGTGACTCATATATTTATATTATTGTATATAATATCACAGACTATAAGATGTGTACATAAAATATCTTCTTCTTTTGTTCTTTCCCTTGAAAATTTATTACACTTTTACAAACTTACTAAATGATATTTTAAAATAGTCATTATAACTTTATACACTATATCTTGTTTTGAAGAAATTTGAAAATTTTCTCTATACTGTTGTACGTACACTATAAATTATTATTTTATTATTGTCTAAAGCATCATAAAAGGTATAATAATGATGACGTATAAATTCACCTCACGACTTGTGTCACATAATTTTTTCTACATATCAGTTTCAACCATCAAATTGTTTTCACTCTTTAACAAGAACAATGTTATCAAAAATATAACAACAACAACAATACTATTTTAAATTCAGTCTACACATACATTGTCAAGGTCAAGAAATCTAATAAAAATATTGTCTACACTTTCACATGTTTACTTTACCTGCGCTCTAATTACTGTAAATCAATTTGTACATATATTGGAAATTATTTTTTTTATTACACTGTTGTTGTAAACATTGTTGAATTAAACCAAAAGTGTGACACAAAAATAGAGAGCTGTCTGTCACTACTATAAAAAATATATCGAGCAATAATTACTAATCATTAATTAGTGTATAACATATAAAGTAGACATTAAGCAGTCAGCGGAAATTGGTGTTGATACTTTTGATTCCTCTTTTGTTCTCAAATGCACCGTGGGATTCATTGTTTATAGAATTTTATCATGTGAAAGTTGAATGTCTCTTTTATTTTTAATATAAGAGCTTAGTTAGTGTGAGTGAGCATCATTGTTATTAATATTTTTGCACTTGTGTGATTTGTCAATGTCAAAGATTGAAATCAAGTGCAACTTTTATGGTTTATTAACTTTTGTTATTATCTCTGACAGAGATTGGACAAGTGAAAATTTTGTATTAGCATTTTGATTTCTTCATATATGTATGTAGCTTTTATAGAACTATGAAGAATAAATGATACAAATTAAAATTTAATCAGAGCACCAAATCTTATAGCTACTCACAGTAGGATGTGAGAGATGCAATCATAATTTTTGTCTCAATTCAAATTTCAAATGCAGTTCAATCCAAAGTGTGAGTATATGGCAAACCACATATATAGAGATGTGCATCTGTTCTGTTAAGAAACCTGATTTTCTAGACTTTCAATGTTTCAATTGATCAACTGGGAAAATCTACCAACAGTAGAACAAGATATATGTATAGCAAGTAGCAACAATGACTTTTATAGAAACATGAAGAATAAATGATACAAATTAAAATTTAATCAGAGCACCAAATCTTATAGCTACTCACAGTAGGATGTGAGAGATGCAATAATAATTTTTGTCTCAATTCAAATTTCAAATGCAGTTCAATCTAAAGTGTGAGTATATGGCAGAAACCACATATATAGAGATGTGCATCTGTTCTCTTATAAGAAACCTGATTTTCTAGACTTTCAATGTTTCAATTGATCAACTGGGAAAATCTACCAACAGTAGAACAAGATATATGTATAGCAAGTAGCAACAATGTTTGTTTGGTAATATTTATACAAGTATAGGAGCAAACGCCGCTTTCGCTTTTTTACTTCTTGTTATAAAAGTATACTAAAGTAGCTTATTGCATGCTAAAAAATCACTTGACTTGAGAAGATAATTCTGTATCTATTGGGTATACGTGTCTACTCTGTGTGTGGCAGTATTTGTCACAAGTGTAATCTTTAATAGTGATCTGCTTTTATCTATTATTGATGATCAAAACACGCAAGCAGCGTGTGCGCCAACTCAACGTATTTTGTCTACATATATTTGCATAAGATGTAATCATTAATGACGTCAACTTTGAAGTCTTTTTATGGAAAATGGAAAATATTTTCACAAATCTCAAAAAAATGTGTAATATGACACCTCCTTATTATTATTTGGACAAATTTATATGTACATAAGACGAATAAGGATTTTTTTCGTATTTCGGAATATATGTATACTAATTGAATTTTCACATCCTACAACAAACTGTCTTGTCTTTATCATCTTTTGACATGACGCTCAAACATAATTAATGCTATGTTCCTCATCATGTAAAATTTGATAGCTCAGAGCATTAGCACACAACTTTTAAAAATTTTTAAAGCAAATTCCAGATACCATATAAAGATTATGTAAAAAATGTAAATTCTAAAATGATTATTATGGCAAAATGATGTAGACAACATGTATTCATTTTTATATCGTATTTGTCTTTAGTTTTTATGATTGACCTATTATTATTTTTTATGCAGTTTGGCCAACGAACTTTTTAGTATAAGATTATTGAAACAGGGAAATGCATGTCTCATGCTAATTTTACCGAAATCTACTAACTACTATGACTTCTCTTACCTTTTTTGTACAATTAGCCAACTTTTTTACATCTGTTCAGACTGCTTACCTATAATGAATATAACCCATTAGTAATCAGACACAGCGGAAGTTATATACAATGGTAGTAAATAATTATTGATCACAACAAAACTCCTCGTGCTGGGGAAAATCTTTCTTGATAGTCTTTTCAAAGAGGAGTGCTAAAAGACTTTTTGTATTTTATTATACCTTTTTGCACAGTGGTATAGTATAAAGTATCAAGCCTCAGGAGTTGGTTTACTAGTTGGCATAATTTTGTGAAAAGTGATGTACATCATAAATTCATGAAAATTGTCATGCACGTACTTTAACTCTCTTTATCATCACACTCTTGCACCCAAGCAAACTAATAAAATTTGAAAATGTGTAACTACTTCATCTGTTCTAAGCAAATTGAGCAAATTGGTTACGCACGTTGAAAACAAGATTACTTTATAATTTTCATTTGAATATGATCACACTATAAGTAAGAAGTATATCAAATTCCACGCACAAATCTCTCAACTTTTCCTTACTTATTATTATTATGTGATCGCACTTTATGTACGTGATACTATAAGTCAAAGAAAGTTGGCATAATATCCTTACAATGAAGGAAATGACATTCATCAACCAATGTACTTTGCTCACAAAGACAGATCGACATTACATTCTTCATTATTATGCATTAATCCTTTAATATCCTTGGGTCATTGGCTGCAACTTACTGTTATATATATTATAGTAGCAACCTACTGTGACTGAATGAGCAAAAAAACATTTCGACTACAACTGTCAATCTAATTTGACTTTTTTGTTTCTGTCTAGTTTTCTTTTTCACATAATCTGTACAAAATCTTTACTTTGCATTTCGTCTTTGATGTGTAGTAATAGTCTAAAATGTCATTTTTTTCTGATACCACAACAAACAAGTTGTAACCAACAATGTACGTTTATTATATATACAGTAGTACAGTTACATTAATGTAACAATATTAAATATATAATAATGCAATGACAAAAAAAATCACTTTTGATTACTTATGCAGTTTACCATCATACCACATGATGCATTGTATTTTAGAACTGGTTTCGTGTTTGTCTCTTAATGAAAGTGAAATCACATACAAGATGCATTGCATTTTGACTATAGTGTGTGTGTGTGTGTGTCAAAAAGAATCCTATTGTAATTATTAAAAATGTATGAGCAAACGGGGCAATTTGGCATTATTTGAGTACTTTCATTTTAAACATGAAATGCACTTGGTCATCTATTAAGTGGCCTTCTCACTTACATACAACAAATTTACAACAAGATATATTGCGGCTTTGACTATGTGTGTGATATTTCTTTGAAATAAATCTGACATGCAACAAGAGCACGACTGAATAAATACCTCACGAAATCAAACATTGACGAACCACAAAAAACAATGCATTTTATTGAATCAAAAGAAATCCACAGTAGCAATAATGTTCATCAATCATTTTTAAATTTTTTGAAGTAAAAAATCTAGAAGAAAAAAAATATTTTTGCATGACAGCTTCCGATTATTATTTGAGACTACATGACAGTGTGTATACGTCTGACCTGCAGAGAAATTTTTTTTGTACAGATTAAAATTCCAAACTCGTAATCAACAGCATATAAACGCCCAACCTATTGACTCCAACTAATACGGTTAGCACATTGATGATTACGAACGTGTTGTTGTAAAAAAACCTCTTGAGACATAAAAGGAATAATGTGGTACTCTACCTACATCATATAAGATGATAAGATACAACCTATTGACTTCAGCTAATACGGTTAGCACATTGATGATTACGAACGTGTTGTTGTAAAAAAACCTCTTGAGACATAAAAGGAATAATGTGGTACTCTACCTACATCATATAAGATGATAAGATGAATGAGCTTCTCAGAGAGAAAGAAAGAAAAAATGAAATCAGAAGAAAATCGAGAGTGAATACTACGTGAGAACATTTTTTTAGTGTAAAAAAGACAAGAAGAGTATAAGAGTAGATACTTCCGTTTAGATTCCGTAACCCTTTCGCCTTATTGCTACCGGCATTGTAATAAGCAAAGCTTCATGTGACTTGACATGACAATCAACTTTTGCACTAGTACTCTAGTAACTTTTTAATGCTAATGCACTTTACTTACTACAACAACAGTTATTATATGAATGCAATGCAATTCAACAAAGGTGTATACAAACATTACTGATGATGCTACTGATAGAGATATACACGTATA
The DNA here is from genome assembly GCA_009869805.1 of Oncopodura yosiiana. NCBI lineage: Eukaryota > Metazoa > Arthropoda > Collembola > Entomobryomorpha > Oncopoduridae > Oncopodura > Oncopodura yosiiana. The sequence goes on from VCNE01001447.1 coordinate 8,203, forward strand.
TATGTGACATGTATATGAAAAGCTTTTTACTATAGAAAGGAAGGAAAAATTGTGAACTGATATGAAAACCTACCTTGAAAAACAGCAACAATACAGAAACAACTCATCGCCCCTTTTCTTGTCACATGTTACAAATTTTTGCTCTGCTTGCTACTGCTGATGCTTTTAATTCTTTTTTGCAACTAGTCAACTTTAAATGTTTATAAGTCATTACGACCTTGCTGTAGTTGACTAGTCTTTACTCATTGTTCACCGAGTTCGGTACAAATACAACAATCTATTGTGTCATGTAAGCACTTTTGGATCAACAAAAGTTGACTTACAGTGAAAATGTGCTAGTAGTGATTTCAAGTGTTTTATAAGTTTGTGTGTGACAGTAAATTAAAATAATACATAATGCAGATTTTAATTATGCTCTCATCATTTTTGTCGCTAAGTTCGGCGACATTACTGGCTTCATTGTTAGCAGGACATGCTGGTGATAGTGAAACACAAGCATCAACATTTGACAATTCTATTCATCATGATGGAGCAATTTATGGACATGGTCATGACATCACCACCACTACTTCCAGCAGGTTATAGTTTTGGACATCATCATGCAGAGCCACATCACCCAGTAGAATTTGCTCCAGTTCATCATCACGGTGGACCAGAGTATTTAGAAGAAGGGCCACTTCATCATGGAAATGAAGGATTACATGAATTACCGTCACCACATTTTGATGGAGGAGCTCATCATCACGCTCCACCACATCATCATTTAGCTCATAATGAATTATTAGATCATCATGGTCCACCTGCTGGATACTTAAATCCTCACGTTTCTAAATCTGTGTATGTTTTAATAATTATGAGAATCATTATTAGATCAGGCTTGTAGTGAGATTTTGTTTTTTTTCTACAATATACTTAGATTTGTCTTTTCTGCTCCACCGGATCCATTTGAAAAACATCATCGACCAATTATTAACAAATTACCTATTCAACCACAGAAGCATTATCAAGTGATATTTATCAACGCTCCACATCCACCTAAGCCAGAAGAACAAATAGTTGAATTGCCTCCAATACCAGAACTGAAAACACTTGTAATTTCTCAAAAACTCTTTATCAGACATTTTTTATAAAAGAAATATCTATCTATAAAACTTGAAATATTTTTTTACAGGTCTATGTTCTCGTTAAGAAACGTCCACCACCAGAACCAGTAAAGATTATTCCACCAATTCCACCAAAGGAGCATTCTCCAGAAGTATATTTCATTAAATATAACAAGGGACATCATCCACATCATCATCACGGACCTCCACCACCTTTACATCATGGATTACCTCATGCTCATGCTTTACCATTAGGACCAATTCCACATGGACCATTAATTCATCATCATGGAGCACCACCAGCTCATATAGCACATGGACATGGGAATTTAATTTTAGCTGAGTCTAAAAGTTCTCAAGTCTCATCTTCATCACTTCCAAATACTCATCGCTCTCATTATACTCCACCAGGAGTTAAGCCATTCGGTAGACCATTAGGATTAGAAGATTATGAAGATTTAACTTCCAGGTCAGATAAAATAGATTATTCTACAGAGTATAAAGAATTTGATGCAGGAGTAGGTGGTATTTAAATCAAAACTAAAAAAAAATCTCTCTCACTGATTATTATTATATGTTGTAAAACTCTTGTATACAAAAAAGTATTAATTTTAAAATATTATTGATTTGTTACCTATGTATTATTTTATACCTTTTATAGCGTATATATGTACTACATTGGCTTAAAATTTTTTATACTGTCAAACTAGTCTACAAAGTGAAATTGAGAATTTTATAGTTAAGTATATGTAACCAAAGGTAGATTATTAGGAATGCAATTTTTTTAGAGAAAAATATTTTTGTATGATAATGTATTTTTATATCGTTGTGTTGCAAATATATGTATAAAGAATGAATGACAAAAAATGTGCAATGAAAATAAAAACCAATATCGCACACAATGCCTGTGCCATCTCAAATAATATGAGTCAAATCTTTTAATGAAAACAACCACAAACAAAACTACTACTCAAAACTTTCCTTCAACTCTTCTACAAACTATAAAAATCTCAATTCAATTTATTTTCATTTTTCAACAGTTCACTAATATAATTTGCAAGCGCCCTAAATTCTCATATAAAACGTCTGAGCACGCAATGCCAAAAAAGTTGTAAATATTTACGTGTTTTCATTGCATTGCATTCAAAGTATCGAGTTAAGAAAAAAGAAGAACAAGACTGCTACTTCTAGTAGTTCAAATACTAAAGTAAACAAAACAAGAAGAAGACAACAAAAAATATGTTTCATACAAACTTGTATAGGTCATGTACACTACGTATACGCTAGTAGTAGTTTAATCATGCATAGAAATATAGTTTATTAAGGTATTAAAGAACTTTTACTTTTTACAAAATCATAAACATTTTTTCACTATGACTTTGTATGCATTTTATATCATATTCATATTGGAGACGTTCTCACGAGTTCACTTTATTATTTTCTTGACTGAATACTTTTAGTGTAGCAGGAAACTACATATTATGCTACCTTTATTTTTAAACAAGGTATATGAACTAATAATGACTTGCATTCTCTAATATATATAGAATACAAGTTCATTCATTTTCTGTAGAGTGCCCTTGAGATACATTTTTTAGCAAATTATTTCTTAGAGAGCTAACTAAACTTTTCTAAATAATCTTCTCTTTAAATTCTCTAATGACTGAGAAAGAAGAATAAGAAATCATTTTGTCAAGATGAAAGGGAAATGTGACCTACTCTCTTACGTCTTGTTACAATTAGAATGTCAGAGATTTTAAAAATGAAATTGTACTTTTATGTATGTGAAGAGAGAGAGAGAGAGACAGAGAAATTTAAGATTTTAAAAAGGAATTAGCTCAATGTTAAAGATATTTCCTTGTCTCTTGCACATTAAATGTAATCTTTTTCTACATTTCTGCAAACAAATGTTTACACATTGTGTTGCGACACATAAAAAAACTACTTTGTATAATTTTTTATGTATGAGATGATGAGAAGCGAAACTAAATCTTGTAAAAATTAATTAAGTTGTCAATTATCATCATCTTACTCTGTTGAGAAAAAGTTTGTGAAAATGTTTTTTTTATTATAACTCTTCATACTATATATCTCGTCACATTTTTTATCCATCTTGTTAGTTAGTTAGTTACTGCATGACATATTATCATTTGTAATTACCTTGAAGTGTTGCAGCAATTTTATTGATTTTTGATTAGATGTAGTCATTCACCTGGTTAATTTAATCGTTAGCCTATTAAACTTTCAACTCTCATTTTTCATAATTCATCATTAAGATAAGTGCAGAAATCTCTTATCTTTAGAAAGAAATAGTGACAAAAATGCAAATGCAGCGAAAGTCTTTTCAAAAGGTTATTAAGTCATCATTTTTTATCTTTAAATGCAAATTCTATCATTATGCACCATTAAGACTCATAGATAGATGATAATGTCAAAAGGACTAAAAGATCCTTATAAACTCTTTGTTCGTTATCACTTCTCTTCACGTAATCAGTTGAAGTCAGAAGCAATAAATCAGCTCTTCTCTTCATTTTATTTTACTCCCATATAATAAATCTATGATACGCCTTCTTATAATGTTCTCATCTCATCTCACTTTATTATTTTACGTAATTTATTCCATATTGCACTTCCGCCTCTATTATATGTGCATCTTTCTCGTGCTATTACTACTGGGAGAAAAAGAAAAGAAGAAGATTGCTTCCTAAACATTCGATGATTTGCACATTACTTCTCATTAGGGTAAAAAGGCCGACACATATTAGCCCATTTGAAAATTTTTAGTAAGATTTAAGAAGTTTGAATTTATTCTCTATATTATTATTAGCTGCTAAATTAGTAAGATTTTGTTTCTCTAAATAAGCTGATAATTTGTTATCTATGTCGTAATTATTTCAACTTGGGAAAACGTAGAAGTAGCAAAAAATGAGCTCATTAGGCAAATCACATGTGCTATATGTAAAGTAGCACACACCTGGAAAAATTTGTAATATTTTGTATAATTACGATTACCAACTCGTCTACGAATGATATCTCGGACCACCAACCATGACTTCAAACCTTTTCACGTTTCAATTTCCAATTACAAAATGTTGATGCTGTTGATGAGAAATACGTGAGAGAAAACAATTAGCATGTGTAAGCAATATAATTATTACTCTCATAAAATCCTACTTTTTAGCAGTATCGTTCAATTGATTGACATATGACACTCTTCATTGAGGATTTTATGAGACGCGCTTCTAGAAATTTAGTCGTGTGAAAGTCATTTAGCCTGCATAACATTGCATAATATTTGGCAATTCTAATATTTAGTGGATGAACTAAATACTTTTTTCAATATATGCAATTATATAGACTCATATTACATCATAAAATGCATCAAAATTGTCTTCAAACTTGTAGTTTACTCTCATGTAGCCGAAAATAATGATACACTATAGTAGTTTTTTGGATGATATATATATTTGCTATCCAAATCTAAAATTTCTATGGCCCATTATCATGGATTACAATTTTCAATTAGCACTCTGGTTCTCACGACGAATGTCACTGAATTTTGCAATTGACCCCAAAATGACACTGTGACATTACACTATACCATTGTAATATTAGTAGAGCTCATCAAAATTCTTTCAGTGTACTAAAACAAAGTCACGAATTGTAAATTTTGTAAATTGTAATAATAAAAGTCTTTTAGACACTTCATTCATCACAGGAGATTTTCTTATGTACCTTATGTAAAATATGTAATGAGCAATTTATTATTTTTACGCTGTGTTATTAACACACACAAGACTCATCTGCTTGACCTTATGACTTATGACCAACACAGCATATATCTATTTATTCATTACTTGAAAAAAATAATTTTCTTATATACTCATTTAACACACTTACTCAATTGACTTGTTCATTGTCTGACGAAGAAATTATTAAATACTTTGCTAGTTATATTATGTCTTGTAGTATAAAGCAACAGACAACACTTTCATTTAATCTTTATTCAAATTCGTGTCAATCTGTTGTAAAAAAAAGAAACCCACCTACAATTTTTGTATATATGGTATACATCATCATCAGTAAACATTTATATTAGCCCATCACATTAAAATTCCAACAGCATATTCAATCTTTAGGATTTTTTGAATTATTATGTCATATATAGTAAAAAGTACTTTGAGGTATAACATATAGCAAAGCTTTCTTCCGTTGCTCGTGTGTACAGATTTGATATTTTTATACATTTTTATCTTTGCTTATATCATGTTTCGCATGTGGCAGAGGAAGAATAAGGAAATATCTAAAAAGTGTCTAAAAAGAAACTTTATACTAAAAGGGTTACTAGAATGAAAACGTCTAAGTACTTAGGTCTAATGGTGTAAATCAAATGCTAAATTATGTAAAGAATTAAGTCATGGAAAAAGTGAGTTAGTCACATAGTTAGGTCAATTGAGGATTAGTGTTTAACTTACTGCTGAATTTCACATATATTTTGACGTATTATATAGAAAGATAGGACAACAAAACTTGTTTCTTACTTCTGCTAACATATATATTATAATAATACTTTTAGCTCATTGTACTTTATACACATGTGTGTTACATAATGAGTAGTATATAATAACTATATTTTGTTCACAAATCTTCTTCATGTATCTCTGAAAACATCTTCCTTTTAATTCACAATGCAATTTCCACCTGCATCATATCCCTATTCATGTATGACTCGTGCTTATATAATAATTTTAGTTTATAAGTACCATATATGTACATTATAGTTATAAGAGTAGTACAAAATGATGAATGAAAAAAATTCATAATTTGTTGCATGATTCTTCAAGTATAAAAAGCTTGTGCTCATCTTTTTCAACAATCAGTTTTCGTTGATCAAGTACATATGTGATATAATATTCCTGAATTTTTTTTTTGTTTTTTCATCATGAAGACCTTTTTGGTTAGTAGCTCAAAATAAAATTTTATTAACAAGAAAGATATTTTATATTGAAGTGACGTGTGTGTGTTGTTTGTTTAGATTTTAGCCATGACTTTGGCCACTGGATTTTGTCAAAGTTCATATGGTCCACCTTCTTTACAATCGTCACCTTATCCATCTAGGAATGTACCAAGACCATCTTCAGTTTATGGACAGCCTGCTGGTGGAGATCAATCACAAAGTCAAGGAGGACAAACCTACCGCCATGTAGAATAAATATTTGAAATTATTAAATTGTGGTATGCAATATTACTAATCTTAGTATTTAATTTAGGTGTATGTACATGTTGGAAAAGATGAAGAAGAAGATAGACAAAGCAATGTAATTAGAGTACCAGGTGGAGGAGACAAACATGTTAATATTATTTTCGGTAATTTTTATCTCATATGATAATTAGGATACATAGATAATATAAATATTAAATTTTCCAGTCAAGGCTCCAACATTCTCTAGTGATCAACAAACTGAGGTAAAAAATATCAAAATTTATAGCAATTAACAGATCATTAACACTTAACATTTTTTATATTTTATAGGTCATTCTTCCAGAACCAGGTACTATAAATCTATAAAATCTTTTGCTAAATCGTTTAACTAAATCATTTCATTGAATCTAACTCTATAGATCAACAAAAGACCTTAGTCTATGTTCTTTTGAAGAAAGGATCAGCATCTTCTAATGTTAGAGTACGAGGACCACCAAAAGCTACTCCAACTAAGCCAGAAGTTTACTTCATCAGATATAAAAATGATGAACAATCAAGCAGTAGTGCTGGAGGTTACCCAGAATCTAATCAACAAGGTTATCCTTCCTCTCAGTCTCCATCATCAAGAGAGCCAAGTAGACCACAATATGGCCCACCTTCTTTATAAACTAGAGGTGTACAATAATATCTATCACTCATTCAGTTCCTTTTCAGTTTTGTTCTTGCTGTTTCAAATTTATAACTTATTTTATTCTTGCAAATACCACTTGTATTATTAATTTATACTCTAGTCTTATACAGAGCTTTATTTATTTTTGTAAATCTGTTGATCTTATTGCTCAAAATTTATCTGTCATTTCCTACATCTTAAATAGTTCCTAGTTGTTCAATTATCCTGTATGTAGTTCTTCTATCTTAATTTCGTGTGTATATTCTATGTCTCATTTTATATTTGTATCTTTTCTAATTCTGTTTTCCTAATCAATAAAATGCAATTAAAACAAGTTTCATTTATTTGTTTTTAAATTAAAAACACAACAAGCATACGTTTACTAGCTGCATGCATATATAACTCTTGTTTCAGCAGATTATCAAATTGTATTATTTCTAAACTCTATATTAATAAGTAATGTACTTTTAAATTTCTGGTACACTTGCTGTTATCTTGAGGTGATGTCAATGTATCGTTTCTGGTGTAGCAATTTGTGATCTACACACAATTATGAATCTTTGTATTACGAAGAATTTTTATCATGAATTGTGAAAATACTTGAGACCAAGATTATCAATGCGCTTTTCTAGGCAGCACTTAATGACCAAAAATCTGACATGAGTCACTAATCTGTTTTCTGATGCGAACTTTTTGTTTTTGGACACAGAAAGGAAAAACAGTGTTAAAGCATCAAAACTTGATATAAATTAAAATAAACTTAAATTCTCAATATTCGAGTCTCAAAATATATATATTGTTAAATGCAAATTCGGCATTTTATTCATGATTTATAAACATACATCGAAATAACTGGCAAGAAACTTTTCATAAACACGAATCATGATGTGGGACGCAATATGAGAATGACAACAAAGACATATTGCTAAGTCTTCTAACGCCATTGTTGAGAACTGATGAAACTTTTTACACTCACTGGCAGTCACTGCTCACTAACAACTTTTTACATAGATGGCCAAACTAACTAACTAGAAAGTTGTTTAGTGAATGAAATGAAAAGTCGACAATATGCAGAATTTGGAAAACACGTTTATTTATGCAAATTCTTTATTTTATAATATTTGGTTCATTGATACAGATTTTCATAATCCACACAGTTCAATGTGCTTTTGCTATGTAACTTTCCACCTCTACCTATGCGACATTTTTCATAGTTTCTTATATATAACATGTGGTTATGCATTAACTAGAATTAATTTTGACGACACAAATCTTCTTATACAAATTATACTTACATCAGTCAACAAGCTAGTCTGATAATGGATTTTACTAGTGAACATTTTATTACTTTAGGAAGGAAAAATGATGACACGACTTGAACGACACTTGTACTCAAAACCGGATCTCTTGTTTTATGATGTGCGTAATATTATGGTGATGATGATGATGCGACTTTGCTATTAAATCCTTATATACTGAATTATTTGAAAAAAAGTTCTGTATACCTCTACTATTACGTTGTCAGTCCAAATCACGAAAGACCATTAAGACTTTCTTCTCTCATTCTTTCTGTTCTTTGAACTTTTTTCTATCTAAAGTACATCAACAACATGATCATTCTCAACAAATGAGACAAAAAGTGTCGGCAAAAATGTCTATAATGTAAAGGTCTCTTAAATGCTATACTTTTCTACACTTTATATTTTACAACTAAAAGATACATTTTTCAATCAAGTAACAATAGCAAATATATATCTTGATGCTACTATACTAAAAGGTAAAGTGTATTTACACACATTTCCGTCTTTGTTGTAGTAATAGTAGTAGACTATTAGATTTGTTGTACAATAAAGTTGACATACTTTTTATTTATTTACTGCTCACTCTTCATCTCATCTCTATTACAATGTAAAAAAAGGATAAGATTGTGGAAACAGTGAGAGTTGAAATTGAGTCAGTCGACTGACAAACTGAGGAAGATAGATAGCTTCACAATATGATGTAATAATCTTTTTTAAGCAGGTGTTTTGACACAACACTACTCTCAATTGATGTTTCAAGAGTTGCTTTACTTTATATACAATTCTCGGTCATTTATGGTTAGAGATACTCTCTGCTATATAACTAATGTAGAGAGTGGACAGTGCAACTAAATTTATAACACTCCCACAGTTTCTTTATATGATCTTAACAATCACACATTGTGTATAATTTACTTCCTATGTGATGTCCAAATTGTCACCTCACATTCAAAAATCAATTGACATAAATGAGCAGCAGGAAAAATTAACCTAATTATTACACAATAATAAGTAGAACTACCGGTGTAACGATGAACGACGATACATATAAATAATTGATGAGAAGAATGAGAACTGTATGTATTCCAAAAAGATTTCTCTCATAACAAGAGGAAAGAGCAAAGACGGAAAAAAATTAATTAAAATGAGCATCATAGTAGGAAAAAATAACACTCTAATTCTGCCAAAGTTTCCATTTTTATTATTATAATGTACAGTCAATAAATGATAAAATATGTATGTCGTGCACTACCTATTTATTATTTGATTCTCTCTCTCTCTCTCACTCTTTCAGTTTATAATTGAGATCCTGTAGTAAAAAAAAGTAGATATAATAATCTTCATTGATTCTATTGTTATTAGTTGACTACATATTATGACTGCTTGTTATAATAGCATTAAAAAAAGAACTAGTAAGAGATTTAGCTAAAAAAGTGGCAAATCAACAAGTTTGTTGTGTAAAAAGAAAAAAGAATGAATGAGATTGAGGAAGCTGTGATAATTTTGAGAATTTTTTTTCTTCAGTTCTCCTGTCTAATGCGTCTGTCACCATACGTCGACAATCTTTTAAGTAATGAAATGAAGTAAATCTCATGTAGATTTATTGTTATACTCTCAACCAACAAGAACAGACTATATTGACAACAAACAAGGAGTCACTATCCTTCTTTTACTTATAGTATGGTATGTATAAAAAAGTGAAAATGTCATCTCATCTTCTTCATCATCTCTTGTCAAGACAGCAGGTCACTTTTTGTACACAAGATATTGTTCTAGATTCCACATTCAAGTTATGTATGCACAAAGCTTCATGTCAATTTACTCTTGTTGTTGAAGATGATACACTAGAAAAATCTTTTGACAGGTATGTAATCATAAGAAATTTTTCTTCTTTTTTTATTGTAATGCAAGCAACCTACACACACTTTTATTTTTTGTACAAAGAGCATAAAAAGTGATGTAATAGCTCAACAAACATAACATCAACTTTATGACACTCGTTTTATGATATTTAATTAAAAATTTTTAGTTCATGAAATAGATTCCTAGTAAGTAGTAAGTGCCGCTGACATAAAAACAATTGCAAGGATGTTATGTATACAACTTCAATATTATGACATGACAATTGTAATAAATAGAGATGAGAATCTTTGAACTGGATCTACTCATCTTGTCAATGATATATATGTAGAGAGTATATAGCGTAACAAGGTAATAATTTGTAGTCTCTGTTTGTGGGCTCGTGATGTTTTATGTTAGAGGGAAGAAAAAAGTGAAAAGAATGTATAAAGTGTTGTTTTTATGATTCATTGAATTTCACAGCAATTGATAATGTCGGGAAGACATCAGAGATATGAATGTACAAAGATGGAAAGTGATAGTAGTAAATGTGACATGACACAATAAAAAGGTGAGTGAATGTATATCACGTACTAAATGTATAAATTCAAAAGTTCAAAACTTTATGAAAAATTTCTTTCTTTTCAACTACACGCCCTCCCTCATCTTCTCGTTTTCTCAATTTTATTCATAAATTGTTCCACGTATTTTAGTAATTTAGTTTAATTAACTCTCCAAAAATTTTTCACTTCCTCTCTCTCTCTCTCTCTCTTGCTCGTTACATCAGTTAATAAAGTAAGTAATACAAAATGAAATATGAGCTGCTAATCATGTCATGAGCTGTAAAGTGATCGAACGCGATCAGAATAAACTAATGAGGCTCTTATTTCTGTTGTGGTCTATTGTACACTATTGTTGTCAAAAGTCAAATGTTTACACTGTTTTGTTTAAATTAACACCATGAGCATGAGAGAAAGATAAAAATGAAGATTCATTCATAACCGGTTGTAATAGATAAATGCTGACTACATATTATATAGACTTATATAACTAAGAAAAAAGTGAACTGATATCACTTACTAACATGGTCTCATTATCTTTACTCATCTTCACTCCCCAAATGAGTCCAATTAATTTATGACAGTGATGACGATTCTTTTTAATAGTCAAATCTAACTGTTATGATCTTATATAATGCCATATCACACACCTCTGACTAAGGAAGAGAAGAAGATACACAATTCTCATTTCAGTTTGATATTTCATTAGTATTCAACAGAAGAAATGAGAGAGAGAAAAAATAAGAAGATGCTCTATGTTGTAATTTGGTTTTTTTGGTTGGAGGATGTAACGATTACGCACATAATTTGTTATATTCTAGGCAAAACTTTAATAAGCTGTCACACTAGCATTCTATGCACGATTTGATCAACCAACTACATTTATTATTTAAAATGTTGTATGAATATTGACTTGATTTGTAATGTGTAATATATGGAAAGAAATTACATTCAATTTCTTCTACTTCTGATGTCATCTCGTCCTGATTGAAGGCAATAACAATTTACTATGTATAATAAAATAAATAACAAGATTGAAGATGCAACCTTTCTTTCCTGGTTGATAGTTTTTTGCTTGACATATGTGTCAATAATATAATAATAAATGTAATAAGTAGAATATGCATAGGCAGATTTTTGTTATAGTGAATTGATGAAATTTAATTAATTTACTTCTTGTTTAATTTGCCCCTAGTGTTTCTAACTGGTCTGTAAAAGAGAAAAAAATAATAATTTGATTCAAGTCTAACGTAATATGTCAGTGAATGTGTGATGATGATTAACACCATTAAAATATTAATATATTTGCAATTTGTCCAATTAAGCCAATTATCATTATTTGATAAATTGATTGAATTTCTTAATAAGAAAGCATAAAGTACAACATTGCAATTTAATTCCACCTTGAAAACCTCTGAAATTGGGGCATTGCTAATAAAAAAAAGTCTATAGAAAAATTGCAAGTCACCAAAAATATTCAGTAACAATAATAATAAGGTTCTTTCATTGAAAAAAATTGACAATTGAAAATAAATAGAAATAGGGTGAAGATTTAATAATGCAATTTAATGAATCTTTGTATTCTAAGGAGATTTGCAAAAGATTTTTTTCTCATCCGGCATTTCATAAATCTAAATATGGACAAGCTTTGGCTCTCATTATACACTTTGCAGGTCGGGGTCTAAAAAAATCTTTGTCTCACAACATTTTGAGCACTACATAGAACTCAAAAACATAAATCAAACGTATGCAAATGTCTATAGTCTCAAAGTTTTTTATATTGAGTGAGTAAATGGTAGCAAAAGTGATTGTTGCTGAAAGAGAAAAGTAAGTTTCCGTATTACCTATAACTCAGCATGAAGTCTTTTACTCTTTCTTATAAAGGCTTGTTAAGCTTGTTAGAAGAAATGACTAGGATGAAACTTCCAATTCTGTTTTTAAACCTTGACCAACTGTCTAAAAATATACATGTATGTATATAAAT
>VCNE01001449.1:0-19676 GCA_009869805.1 Oncopodura yosiiana
TTACGTATATAATCGTGAAAACATCTAAGAGACGAGAAAATTCAAAATACGAGGAATTCAAAGTACGAGGAAATCAAAGTACGAGGAATTCAAAATACGAGGAAATCTATACGAGGAACTCAAAGACGATGAACTTTTGTACGAGGAATTCGCATGCCACCAATTTCTATGGTCCAAAAACTGATTGTGTCTCCAGAAGAGCTTAAAAATTCTTTTTATTCAGTATTGCATGCATTAACTCTAGTTATCAATTGAAAAGTATAGTAAAATAAATCCTCTTTAAAACTTTATAGTTAAGCTACCTGTCTCTCTGTGAATTTTTTGTGTATGACACTTTAAAAAACCTGTAGGTAGAGAGTAGACAGACATCAAAAGAGACATACATGGCAAGTAATTTAGATATCATTTACTTTGAACTGATAAATACGCTTGTTACTACTGAATTGTATTATTGCTTTTGAAGTTTTTGAGGTTCAGTTGAGTTGATGTTGATAGAGACAAGTGAAAAGTCGACATTACATGCAAGGTGCTTTATATAAAGGTAAAAAAAGCTAGGGTAAGTTTTCAAGTTGTGATTAATACAGTATTTAGCAACATGTCAAAATGTCATTATGTCGTAATCCAACAACTAGAAAAAGGAATGTTGTCGCTATTCTCTATAAAACTGTACATCAGCACTTCAAAAAATGACAAGTGATTTGCAATTGAAAAAAACAATCAAATTTTTTTGACTTTAGTATATAGACTATAACTGTCAAAATTCATATCATATGGAAATTAATGTCATTCTATTTAGACACACAAAATGCTAATGGCTAGCACACTTTTCCACTTTAGTGGCTTGAGTACGGTAGCTCTTTTTCTATGTACATAATAAAACTAACAAGCATCTAGTTAGAAGTATTATTGATTATTATCATCATCATTTAGTGCTGTCAAGCAGGTAAGCAAAGGGGGTTGCAAAGCACGCCTATTATCACCGTCATAAATAAATAAAGTATTCTCAGTGAAACAACCAACGAGTCCAGCAGTGCACCTGTAACCTGAAAGTTTCTAAATATATATGACAGGAACAACAGAAAAAAGTGACATATTGAAACTGAAAAAGTAGAACAAAATAGCATTCACTGTCATGTCATAAAAAAATACTAAATTGCATGCCAAAATTCTTGAGTCTATCAACTCAACTCGCCACCACCAAAGTTGTGTTAGACAGAGAGAATCATCAAGCAAATGAAAAATTATCTTTTGCAACTTGTGACATGTAAAAAAATTTGAGTGCACATGAAAAACTTTATGTTTATTTATAGTATGTACTTTATACAATACTGCAGTAGCAAAAGTATAGAGAAATTTGTCAAAGCTTTCACCGGAGAGTCTGAGTGAGTAATGATTCATCACTCAAAGTCAACATAAGAGACAAAATCAAGTACTTCAAAGACAGTTGAAAACATTCCCACGAGACTATTAAATAAATTCATGGATTTCTACACATCAAAAAAGATATTTTCTGTGAAATGACCAAATTAATGGTTTTGCCAATTAAATTTGTGTGACCAGCGTTGTCGCTTTATTATCTTAAATTGTATTGATTATTTTCTACGAACGACGCTCAAAGCTTCTTATGTATACTGACTAGAAAAAAAACAGTAGAAGAAATTGACAAGATCAACGCTTTGAGTTTTTACAAAACTAACAAGACGGCCGCACACACCTTCATTAGTTTCATTAACTTTGGAAATACATGGGAATGTCATTCAATTCTTTGCATATTGTATGTTTCTACCTACAAAAAAGAACTCTCTTTATCTCTCAAGATACAATCTTCTGTAACAACACAACAAGTTAACTCTAAATTTTAAAAACTGATTGCCTTTGTCATCTGTCTCAATGTTATGTAGTCAAAAACTAATAGTCAAAAGAGATAAAATATGCAATATCTCTTGAAATCAAATGGGTTTGAGCGTTGGTGAAGTCCATTTCCGTCCGATATAATGGCCAAATTTCTTTTTTTGTGACAACACTCACCTCATAACCACTACCATAATACATATATATATTCCTTTTACCCATTATCTCACGCACTCGTTTCAGCAAACTATAGCAAAAATCCTGAGAACCTCAGAAAAACTCGAGTCTCACTCATTCAATAAAAAAATCCTATCAACTTCTGTCTTTCTTGTCTACCAAACCAATCTTAAGAAGCTTTTGAAGAAATTGACAATTATTATTATTGCAAGTTGCCTTTCGCTTGGTTTCTCTCTAGTCCTATTACCAATTCCCAATGGTTGAGTTTTTTTTTCTTCTCTCTCGTTTGTCATCATCGTTTATTATCAATACCTACTACATTACATTTTATTCGACTTTTCTTTTTTTCCCTTGTAGCTTTTCTGACTGCCGCGTGTCTCTCTAGATATAAGATCCTATATGTACAGTATCAAAAATGTTCTAGTGTTATAATGCAATTTGAACAAGCAAAAGAGCTCAAAGTTGTTGTTGTCTTTTCTCTAAAGTACTATGAACGATGAAATGTTAAAATGTATGAAAAAGCCAAAGAGGCAGTAAAGCATAAGCCATGAAGAAGAGAAGAGAATTTGTTATAGTATGGTCATATAGAATAAAGTTTTATAGAGACGACGAGAGAACATAGTGGAGGAGCATAATAGAGTTTGCTGAAGTCGACAACTCTCATCTCAAACACTTCACTAATGAAGGGTTGCTGGGCAACTCTTCGTTTATGTTACGACTCTCTTCTTCTCTATGTTCTTCTTGAGAGTTTACATTCAATTCACTAAACTCACTATCCTATCTTAGCTCAGTCACTTGGCTGTAAGAGTTGACTATATATATTATATACTTGGCTCCTGGTTATAAAGAGAGCTTCGAGGGCTTTGAGTTTGATATACCAACCAACTTTGCTTTTGCTCAATAGCAAGAAGAAGACAGCATACGTAATAGTATATAAAAGAGATTTTTTTAGTAAACTGTTGTGATGATGACTATATGACTATATATTTCCTTGCTATAAATTTATATAGACTTTTTAGCTATAGTCGACGACACGATCTCTAAAGGCTCAAGTATCTTTTATAGTTTATAGCTTTTTTCTTCTTAGTTGTCGTCTTCTTCCAAGTTTTCTTTAGCTAAATAGTATACATTTGAGTTCAATAGCTTCTTTAGTGATGATGAAGCTTTACGTATTTCGTGACAACTTAGAGAAAAATGACGAAATGAGACACGAAGGCGGATATAGATTGTTATTGGTTTGAGAAAAAGATGTGATCACAAGTGAAAAAATTGTATTGTATTTCTTAGAAAAACGTGTCATAAAGGTAAGTTGGCTGTTAACAAGATGATGTAAAGGAGTGATGATGATGAAGACTAAAAGAAATTTCATATTTTTTTTAATTTTTTTGCCAATTTATATTGTCATCGTCTTGATAGGAACGTGGCTACTGTTACATATATATAAAGAAAAAATATATCATTAGAGAATTTATTCTTTATAGATGATGAAGAAGATGATGATGGCTCTACATGAGGATTTATCGGAAAGGATTTTCATTTGAGTTGAGTTGCTTGTTAGTATAGTACAGTTAAGAAAAAGAAGCTTTTTTCTTTGAAAAAAAAAGAAAAAACTCATTATTTTTTTCTCTATCTTTTCTTTTGTGCTCGTTATTTTTCTTCGACACGGCATGCTTCAAAGTTGAAAGAAAAAAAGAAAGAAATTGACAAAAGTACAAAAGCTTTTTCTTTGCAAGTTTCTTTCTCTCTCGCCATATGCCACACACATATAAAGTGTAAACCATATAGAATCTATATTGTAAGAGTCTAGTTACCACCTTGTCAATTTTTGCACCTAAATCATCATCATTTCTGCTAAGCCATGAGAGAAGAACGTGAAGAGATCCATAAGTAGAAGAAGATGAGTAAACGTGATGAAATTGTAGTAGAATACAACACCCATTTTTTCCTATCAATTTTCTTCAGTTTTTTTTAACAATTCATCTCTCCCTACATCAAAGAAATAAACTGTACATTATGTACAGAAGCGATAACAGAGAAAACTTGATGAGAGAACAAGATATCAAATTGAAAACTGTATTGCTTTTCCATTTATACACGATGTAAACTTATTTTTTGGAAGTCATTATTTTTCATTCTTTCAGCAATTTTATATACTAGTACATTCTCATCATTAAAAAAAAGTTGAAATGAATGTGGGATTGAATTTCATTGAGAATGAGAGACTTGAGGCGAAAAAAATACTTTCCTTCCGTTTTACTGTCATTTTGTCCCTTTGATAATATATAATGAGATAGCAAAGAGTCTACCAGATTTCCGTTGAGTTTCATCAAAGCTGCTATCAATGCTTTATATTGAAATATGGTGAACTTTCTGGAAAATTTTCGCAGCCATTTGAATATCATCATATTGTATTCATATATGAATAATAATAAGTTTCGAAGAGGTGGAGTGATCATAAATTGACTTTTTCTTCCCACATTCAATTCTAAGACACGCCAGCATATGTCATAAGTCTTTTTAACTTATTAAACTTGAATATTTGCAATTTTCTGTAAGGAGATTAGAGTAGAGGATTTGAAAATATTATTTATATTAAGTAGACTGACATTTGGCAAATGAGAATCTTGTGGCTTTCTTTTTACCTTCTTGCCCTTCTAAAATAGGCTACAGAAAGCAACAGGACGCTTTGGTTGTTAATAATATGCTTCATTATTTTTCTCAGTTTAACAATTTAGCATGGATGTCATATTATCAGATATAATGATATGGTGTAGAAGAGCAAGTCTTATTAATGATAAATATCATGTATTCATATATTGTAGGTGGTTGTATGTAAGTATAAAGTCTTGTATTATGCAATTTACTTGTTGTGTAAACGACAAAACCTCAAAAGAGAACTAGCAATTGAGCAATTTTGTTGTTATTACAAAAAACCTCAAACTCGGTGTGGTGGCTACTTTTTTGTGTAAAGTTTAATGTAGTTATTAGTAGGAGCATCGGCCGGAAACGGTGAGAAAGCTAGCCGATGTTTAACCGTCAAAATTATTATTATTAAGTGTGAGGTAAAGGTAGTGATTAGTTTTATTAGTGATTATTATTGTTGCACGCCGCTTGCATAAACACGAGTTGATTTCCAGAACTTTTCAATATACATATAGATATTAACTCAAACTCACTTTCAAAAAATTTGTAAAAATAAATGAATACAATTCAAAAATGACCAATTCTAAAAAAACCCAAGTCGTCTCTTCTGAATAAAAGTGTTTTAGAAAAAAATCTGTGACTGTTGTACATAATATTCTCTATCGTTAGCCGACTGTATAAAGCAGGTTGTACAGGTATTATATATGTTTGAAAGAGAGATAACAACTCTTCTGTTTTATATAAGACAGTAAGAATAAAAAGGAGAAGCACTACAACACACAAGCAGCAACTCTTCTTCTGATCTAGATCAGAGTTTTAAGAAAAAAGCCAAGTTTTAAAGTTTACTGTGTAAACTTGTACTTGCTACTACTACTTTACTACTACGTTCTTTACTATTCTTTACTTTACAACTAGTGTACACATGCAGTATGCATGTAAATGTAAAGTTACCCTTTGGTTTATTTGAAAAAAGAACTTTAGAAAAAAAAGCTGTTTGGTGTTTTGCTGTTGAGTTGACTACTTGACTCTCTTTCCTTTTGGCCTTCTGCTCGTTTTCCTCTCCTCTTTCTCTCACACAGCAAGAAGCTACATAGCACTTTTTTCCAAAAGAGAACCTTTGGGTGCTCTTCTTATCTTTTGCTTACTTGACTCTTGCTTTTATATATATATATCATTTTGCGTGTGTCATAACCTTATTGTAATTTTCAAAGGGTCATAGTCATATAGCATGTAACATGTAACTCATTGAAATATGAAATTCAAAGAAGAAGCTTGAGTCAAGTGACGACGAGCAAAGAAGCATGCAACACGCACAATTTTTGTCAAGCAATGAGCATTTTATAAGAAAAGCATCTGCTTCCTTAGAAAGAAGGTCAGGTCAGCATATATATATATATATTTAGAGGAGGCTTATCTACAATTTGAAATCAATTTCAAAGTTTTTCTTTCATGGAAGGAAGCTATACGGCTAGGAGCAGCAATTGTTTGAGAGGAAGACATAAAGTGCAATAAACCAAAATATATATAATATTACGCATTGTAAAACTTGTTGAGCGCGAGAGAAGCTCTGTAAAGCAAGTTTAGTTGGTTGTATAAAATATAAAATACTTTGATATATAATATTTACTATCTCATATTGCAAAGGTATTAAAGTATTAACTTTGGTTTTATATAATAGTAATCTTCATCTCTGAAGAGGAGTATAAAACTTGGTGCGTAAAGTTTATAAAAGCAATTGTTGTAATGCTTCTCATTCTCAATCTATCAAAAGTCAGTCAGTCAGGTTTAGGTTACATATATATATAGCTTCTAGCTGCATGAGTAGTAGTAATAAATACTGGCAAGTAGTAAAGTAGTTATCGAGAGAATGATGGTGTTTGAAAGTACATTGTAAAGACTATAAAATTATATTGTACGTGAAGATGTGAGATAATAAAAAATCATCAAGCAATATGCTCGTGTGACTCTCGATATCTAGAGAGAAGATTTTTAAAGTTTTGGAATTGAGTTAGAAACTGATCAATTCAACAGGAGGTTACAATGCCATGTAAAGTTTCTTAGAGGATTAGGAATAGAAAATAATTGTTACAAGTTCTGATTTAAGTAAGTGTCATGCGATTTAGTATTGAGATCAATAATATCATTAGTGCCACCCAAAATTTAACAGAACCTTAGCCTTAGAAAATTATATATAAAAGTTGGGCAGTATGATAATTCTTTAAATATTTGCATGAATAAAAATTCACACTTTTATACATTAACATTTTTGAAACAAGTGTAGAAATTAAAAGGTACAAAACATAAGCAGATGCCTAATGAATATATCGCCTACTGTAACAAGAAGACTACCTACAAAGGTGATTATGATTCTACACAAGACCAATTGCGAAAAAAGGTAGTAATTGTACGTGATGATAAAACCTTGTTACCTTTTTGTTACTTGTTTTGTTATATTGTGTTAAAGCAAATTATATCATCAAGCTAATATCCTATGTATGTATATCACATCACGTTCATTCATTTAGTACATAATCATCATCATCACTCATTCATTACATTTTGTATTATTATAAATACTAAATTGTAGTAATTGCACATTTATATATCAATGATATATATATATATATAAAACTCTTCTCACGTTCTACAACAACTATTACATTATTGTGCCTATATATATGTAATCAAACCACATCATCATTTAAGTACATGTTGTACAATTATACTTAATAATTTCTGCGGTTCTTTACTATGTCATTATCATTTGTGTTTAGTGATTTAACTTGTGGCTTCTCTATACAACCTACATTATTATACATACAAGTAATTGAATTGCAAAGTGTACTTGAGACTTTTGTAGTATCTAGTATTTAGTAAAGGTGTGCATAAAGTGAAATACTTTAGCTCACCAAAAACAAGCAATTCTAAAGTCTCTCTCTCAGCTAAAGTACTTGTTTTAATGGACTTAAGTGGTAATTAGGATACTTAATGATTGAACTTGAATTGATATGATGTCGTTACTCTTCTAACTTTTAATGGAAGTACTTTGTATACATTCTTTTGCATAAAATTTCACTTTAAAAATGTCTCATATTTTTTACCTGTAGTAGTCCTCTTTGCAAAGGATTAGCCCATCACGAGCAAAGCATGTCAATTGATTACTTAGGACAACGCGACAGGAACTACACTGCAAACAAGAGCTATGCCATTGACGATCAACAGCAAGAACATAGTATCTATCCAATATTCTTTGACCACATCCGGCACACAAATTATTATTAGATGGACCATTATCACTACTATTATTACTATTACCACCACCATGTGGCATACAATGTGGCTCTGGCCCATTGCCTTGAGACTGTTGCTGCTCTTCTTTTAACATATTGTTACTGATCTGATATGTCACTTTTTAAGAAGATGGCCCACAACACAACAACTACCTTCTTATCATTGTATCTAATTAAATTAGTAACTCTTGATGAGAACTTGTATCAGATTCCTTTCTTATTTGATCTGATGAGTTATCATCATATTTCAACACGTGCACTTGACTCTATTTTAAGTGGCGTTCAAATCCACTGTTTCACTTGCTAAAAGTTGTCAGCGGCTCTTTGCAACAATGAGATTTTTTCTTGAGAAGAGTAAAAGGTCAATTTTTGACAGTCAGGCACAGGTCATTTACACAATTTTTTTTAATATTTGAAACTCACTGTACCTCTCTCTCTTACGTTTACCTTAGTCAAAAGCCAACTGCTGACTGACAAGACAAATAATAAATTGAGACGAACTAAAAGGCTCTCTTCTTTTCCTCCACTATTTAGTACATTAGCCAGTATACATATATTTTAACTAGTCTCTATACATATGCATTGTTACAAAAAGAGAATATAAAGGTATAGAAGAAGCAATAAACAACAACTTTTCTACAATGCAGTAGTGTAGTGTATGTGTTGTTTTCTCATTGTGTCCAATACTCAAGTTGGAAGTTGTTGGTATCTAGTTGTAGAAGGGAGGGATCTAAAAAAGAGATGGGAAGGTCCACAAAAATTACTCGTCATGCGTTGGGACTAAGGAAGAGTGGAGATTTGTTCGTCTTCAGTCTTTGCTGGTGGGATTGAATATTTCTTACTGTGGGGGCAGGAATGTTTTTTTGAGGACCAAGAACAGAGAGAGAGAATCTCATCTTCATCTTCAACACTTGAAAAAACTTTTTTTTTCTGAGAGACGTCAAAAGACTTTATAATTCTATGTTAGAAGCGTAGAGTGAGAGAAGAAGAATCAAAAAGTTGCATAGTTGCACTCTTTTCTTTCTCACTCTTGTGACTTTTTTGACTACTGTAACTTCCTCCACTTGAGGATTAGATCTAACATCAAAGTGAGAGTTAGTTAATGCAATTGTAAAGTAATTCTATTGTTTTTTATTCGACACTAGTCTAATCTAAATTTCTTGTTCGGTTTAAATGTTATTGCTTTGAATGAACAAAATATATCAAATCCTCCACCACCATGGCTTAACTTTTATGCAACTTTTCTACTCATATTAAACCAAATGTATATTAACCGGAATCAATGTTTAGCATTTTGTCTTTAAAAGTTAAATTTTAAGTTCAAATTTTTAATTCACTATCAACAATTGGTCGATCTTCTTAAGAATTTTCTATTCGCATTGTAACAAATATACGCAAAACGGCATTTAACATTGTCATCTGCCTGAATGTAATGTAAAAACTTGAAAAATCGGCACTGCTGTTTCTTTCCCATATTAATTTACCAATTTGGCCAACAAGAGTCAACTCTGTCTTGGGAGAAACAGATACAATCGCATGACATAATGACATATATTATGGAAGATAAAAGCATCCTATGTTTACCCTTCTATGTATACACATGTAACTAATACTTGTGGTTGGCTTTTTTAATCTTATCACAACCACAATAACTTTATTAAATGTTTTCTCCTTCCTTCAACTTGTTCCAAAGACAGAGAGAGACATATATATAACATCACATGTGGCTTAATGGTTTTGTCTATGTCTTTCTTTTCCCACTTTTTCAAGTAAAGAGAATAGTATCTTTATAGTTTTTTCTAGCATAGCTTAATTATGCTCCCATTTGCGAAGTAAATGTTGACATTTTTCTCTCTCTGTCTCTGTCGTCAGAAATATATATATCTACTATAGTACACAATGCGCTATAGAAAAAAGAGAAGAAGTCATAGGTGAAAGAATCGGTCTCTGTGAAAAGAACTGTTGATGAACTCATTCTGGGAAATTGATCTTATGGAGGTCTCCCTCTCTTTGAGAAACTTGAGATTGACGGCTCTTTCAGTTGTTTCTTTTTTTCAGTGTGTCAATGATACTACTATTATGTTATGTCTCACTGTCTATACATCTCTCTCTATAGATTTTACTGCTACTAGACTGTGAAGTGTGTTACTGTACTGAGAATACAACAACACACACAACAGATCTTATTGTTTTAAAAACCTTAAAGAAGATTTCATGGAAAGAGTAAATGTAGCAAGAGAGTATGTTGTTGTGTAACAAGATTCGTTTGCCTAAAAGTCAAAACTTTGAAATTCTTGTTACATTTCCAATGTTTTGTTCTTCCGACAGCAACAACTTGTTTCCTTATAAAAGTTTGTGTTGTGCGGTTTTAGTTGAGAGGACTGACGAATGAAACGCTTGAGCTACATTATTATAAGCTTTTATCTTTTGACTTATGAACACCGACTTGTTTTCTTATAATATGTATAGCAAGTTTAGCTAAGCTACTAATCTTCAATCATATAAGTAATAATATGTGTGTACAATGCAACAATAACTACAATTATAGGAAATAAAGACGGTAATAATAATGATATGAAGCATGAAGTGAGAAATCATTTTTGCGGTATATTTTTTGGTTGTTGCTACATCTCAGCACAACAATATTGTACAAGTCTAACTTGTATACAAGTGATGAGTTGATAATACTACATCCTTCAAATTGTAAATAATACACACTAACGGTGATCTCCAAATGAATCCACGTGCCAAACCAAATGTATGTATGACTACATATGTAAGAAAACTCTTCAAATTTTTTCTTTTTTATGACATGACAGCTAACAACATCAATCTGCACACGTTTTTGCTCTAATTTTTAATATCAAGAGAAGATGTTTCATATATACTATGAGTTAAAAGAAGTCAAAGAGAGTGAAAGAAGTATAAAAAAAGAGTTGGAATATGAATGAGAGAACTGTTCTGTCTACACGAATGAGAGCCATTAGAAATATTAGAATCCTGTGGATCTTTCTCATTAATTACTTGTTTACAGTAGTTTTTTTGTCTCTCTCAATCTTCTACAAACTAACAAACACACACAGGAGCAGGAGTAGAGATGTACTTCTCAAAGAGAGAGAATCTTTATGTTTTACATCTTCCTCGGTGTAATAGGCTTGAGACACGCAAAGTGGAAGCTTGCAGAGAGCTAACTACACAATCTCATCAAAAATGATAACTCATAACTATATTATAAACGCTAGAAATTAGTCCGTGGTTGGTTGTTGGTAGTCTTTACATAAGTAGAAGCATATATAAGGAAATAAATTGCTTTCTATCTCCAATCTCACTCGAGTACTTTTCTTTCTATCTTCTTACATACTGCGTGAAAAATACGACGTGAGCCTTAAAGGCTAAGAAGCTATTTGGCATCTCTACATTATGAGAAGAAAAAGTCAATACATCATTTTCACTTGGTTGATTCAAAAAACTTGTATACTCAGCTAAACCAAAAGGAATTGATTGATGACGTGGATTTAATCAATTTCCTTCTTGTTTTTTTCTCTTTTTACATATGTAACAGGCCGTTGCTCACTCTATACTAAACTTTTTATCTATCTCTATGTTTCTTCAAGCAAGAAAAGCTTAAAGATGATTGAAAAACTTGATGTATTTAGCATTGTATGTATGTATATAGCTTGCTTGAAGAGTAATGCGACGTCGGTATAATTTTGTTCTTAGGAAAATTGAAAACAGGTACTGAAGAAGAAAGTACTTGAGCTATTTAATTGGAACCTAATTTAAATACTTTGGTGAAATTATAATAATACATTATAGAAAAGGCCAGGAATTTTGCATTCAACAATATAAAGATGATGAAATTCTGTGGAATTTCTTATTCTATAATAAACAATAAATACATCTCATTGTAAAGTCCAACAGAGAGAGTATCTCTAAAAAGAATGAAAGAGAAAAGTTGATTCATTCAACAACATGTTTTTATTATTACGACTCATCATCATCATCATCATGAATCTCTCTACTATATAGAGTGTTGTTGTAGTCTGGGAAAGATGTCTTGCTGTGTTGGCATCTTTCAACAACCAGAGTAAATGCAAAAAGAATTATATCTACTGTACTTTTTCAAACTGTGATGAGTATCTTTTTAGTGAAGAGAAAAAGATCTGTAAAGCTTCCTTTTGAGACAAAGATCTCTGTTGCTCATGTTCTGTCAGTCAGAGTTGTTTAGGAAGTCTAATAAAGAACTCAAGACACAAGGGTGCTTTCAAAGGATCCAACTGAGCTCAGTCAGCATGTGGCTAAGTTAACCTTTACCTTGTGAGTTTTATGATTTTATTGTCTCTTATTTTTGCCGTCTCTGCACAGAGAAATAAGTCTAAAATTTTTATGACAATTTTTGCCAATAACTACATATATGAATAAGAGAGTCAAAGAAGACGTGGAGCCATTACAATTTCCTCTCAAGGGAGTCTCAGATTTGATATGGCGTTTAATTGCGGTCTATTCTCCAATTCAAAGAGAGCAAAGAACTTGATGTGAATGTGAAGGGGAAAGTTATTTCGGTTGTCGTATCAAATTGTATTCTCTAAAAGAGAGAGAAAGAGAGTCAAGTGTCTCTCTGTTTCTCGGCTTACGGATGTTTCAATGTTCACATTTGCTACGGTTGTGCCATTAGTGTAGAATTACATCATTGAAATGAAAGGAAGAAATAAAATTGTAGGATTGTAGAAAGGGTCAGAGTCAGAAGAAGAGTCAGAACAAAACTAATACTGGGGCATTGTGTGACATAGAGAACTTTTTAAGCAACAGGATAGGAGAAGGCAAAAGTTATCAACAATTATCAGAAATTAAGGGGCAATACTATCTCGTGTTGTATCAGATGTTCTTATTTAGTGGGCAAAAATCTGATTGTTGAATTAACTTAATCTTGATTTTTACACGAGATTACGCTAATTTCATGTACAAATACTAGGAAGAATATATGTATAGAAGTAGTTGTATGTAGAAAAGTTGAACCAAGTATTTAGATATGCAAGCCATGCCACATAAGAGAAAAAAAGTCTCTTGGGTAAACTAAAAAAGTTTTTGCCTTTCTCTCATTTCTATTCTCTCTCTCCCCTTTTATATTTTTATGTCAGAAAGCCAAAGTTCTATGAACACATGTAAAGCGTATGTTCTTTCTGAACTCAAGAGGATTGAGAGATTCACAAGTTTTATATAATATTCATATGTATACATAGCACGTGTGCAATGAAAAGTACTAGCTATAAATATATAATCCAAAAGAAAGAAATCATAATTGATTTGTTTTTAGAAGGGGAGAGTCAAACTAGGGCGTGTAGAGTAAACTCATATTGTATGTATATGCTAGCTTACATCTTATTAATACTTTGGACAAGCAATAAATTAAGATGTGTACGTATGTAACATTAGGATCAAATTCAACGAGAAATTATTCAATGTCTTGGTGTCAATTTTCAAAAGTTCCCTTCTTATTAGTCTCGTAATTAGATGACACATATATAAAAAAATAAAATTGTTAGCACATGAGCAAACAGTGCATGAGACTAATGCCGGACAATACTAAGGTTTTAATTTAATCTTTTATAACTTTTTAAACAACTTTTTAGAAATTTCTTTCTTTGACATGTAAAGGAAAATGAAACTTATGCTTTTTGGACGTGAAGGCATTTACCCATATAAAAATATGTCTTAAAAAACTCAGCCCAGTTTTGTATGTCATCTCTCACAAAGTGAACTGTTGTGTGTGTGTCAAGTTCACTGGTCAATCGATCAATCAATCAATTTCATTGAGAGAATTTTTTTGTTCAATGTGACATTATGTGCTTTGAATCTTTTCTCAACCTACTCTATCCTCTCTTATTTCATGTTCTTCTCCAGAACTAAA
This sequence comes from Oncopodura yosiiana, assembly GCA_009869805.1. Lineage (NCBI taxonomy): Eukaryota > Metazoa > Arthropoda > Collembola > Entomobryomorpha > Oncopoduridae > Oncopodura > Oncopodura yosiiana. The sequence goes on from VCNE01001449.1 coordinate 13,870, forward strand.
ATGAGATGATACTGATATGTATACAATGATATGATCCAGTTGAACTGTTTAATGTTTTTTTTAGCTATACATGTCTTTTCCACGTTTGCTTTCAGTTGTTGTAAGTACACTTATCCTACTGAAACATCAACAAAAAGGGGCAAAAGGACTCTTAATTAAAACGAACCTTAAGGCACTAAAACCGGATTTTGAACTTGAGTCTCTTTTTGTCCTTTATATGTTTTTATACATATGTCTGTCTCTGTTGTCTCTCTCTCGCGTTCTCAAGTTGTCTACCTTAGCGAGATATAGATATACAAATGTGTGTACCCTTGACTTACTCCAGTTTTAAATATTTGAAACATTTCTTTCCTTTTTCTATTTTTTACATGTTACTACTACTCGACTCTCTTGTCTGTCTGTCGTGTCCCAGAAAAGAAAAAGAGTGATATGATTTTGAAAAGACAAGAAGACAAGTTACGTTGAATTTGGATTAGTGTTCTACTAAAGCGTAAGAACTGAAAACAGAAATATATATCTACTTTTCTTCCTTCCAGACTTCTGTATACTACATAATATATATACCTTGACATTTCTAGAGTGGTGACTTTATCGCTCCGGCACATATACATAGAAAAATGTATCAAGAAGTGACACACATGAGAACAGAACACACCAACAAAAAAAAACTCTTAAAAAAGAAGCTACTTCTCGACCCTTTGCCTTTCCACTTAAGGAATTACATAGGAGTAAAGCAACTACTAGCTTTACTACCGGTTTTTCTTGAAGAAAATTATATTTGTTGGTTTTGCCTTTCTTAACTATACACAACTCACCTGCCTTTTGAGGTGGTGGTGGACTATATTGAAATATCTATGGCAAAGATCGAATATCTTTTTCTCTTTCTCTATCTCTTAAACTCAGAGTCACAAAACAAGAAAGACATTAAAACTTTTGGAGAAGAAAAATTTCCTACTTGAAATATTTTCTTCTTCAAAAGTTTTATGTGAAAAAATTCCGGTTGAAAATGAACACCGAACCATAAATTGAGTTGTTGATGTGGAAGTTAAAAAAGAGTATTGCAATTACTCTTCTGAAGTTCCAAAATCATCATCTTCATCTCTTTTCAACTTGCTTCCACTTTTGTCATCATTTCTTCACTCACTTTTCCCACGTTCTGCTCTATCTTCTTGAGGCATCTTTCTCTCTCTCTCTGAAGAATATCTTTATCTTTTTTTACTCTTCTGTGTTAGATGATGATGCCGTCAACTCATTTATTTCTTTCTACCTTATATACTAATAAAGATACATCGTGTGACTAAATCACATTTATATTATTGACAAAAGTCTATCTCTATCTCTCTAGTAGGTCACAGAAGCTTAAAATAATGTAATGAATGACGTGTGAACATGTGAATGTGACCAAGATGAGATTTTGAGTAGTAAAATAATCCTAAACAAAAATAATTTATACAAGAGAAATAAAGCTCTCCAGGCTCTCGTATTACATAACTAGAAAAACAAATTTCGTGGTTTGAGAAACTATGCTTTTCAAAGGACTCCTACAGAGTTCCAGGACTAAAGCGACAAGGAAATCTCGGAAAGACACGTGAGCAAACGTCGTCTCATTAGTTTATCTCACCAAAGACTATTTGAATGTATATATATGAAGTTGGATAGTTTTTCAGTTCACGTGCCGAAAGTTTTCTCTATGTAATATGTTTTGTTTTGAAATTCATATGAGATGAAGTGTAGTATTACATTACTAAAAAGACAAGAGAGAATTTTGCTTTCCGGACTTTTGTACACTTGAATTTGACATTTATCCTACAGCTCGAAGGCTTGAGCTAATGCAGTGGAGCATTTATTATTGTTCTAAATAAAAAGTCTGTTGTAATCGCTTTCTATAAGTCCACTTCTAGACTTCGACATGGAAGATTACACGTTACCTCCTGTAGATTTCACAAAGGTTCTTTACCCTTCAGTCAGTAGCTTGGCGACGACGGCATCAGCCAAGCCAACAACTCATGATAAACTTCCCATCAATAGGATTTACTTTTACAGTCTAGCCCGACAACCGTGCACATTCGTCAATTCTTTCTATATGGTGAACAAATCTATTATTGTTTATAATTCTTTCTCTACTATATATGTAGACTCAGCACAAGTTGTAATGCTTTTTTATACCGAAAACAGAGAGAATGATGATGTTGTTGATGATGATGATGATTCGTTATACATACTTATTTCATATTCATTCATTCATTTTACAATACATAAGCACAAGTCACCACCATCAACTACTTGCTATTCTTTATTGTAATGTGGTGAAAAAAATTGAGGAAGATTTTTGATGATGTGAGCTTACAATAGTAACTAAAAAAGGTAACCAGAAAAAGATGAGAGTCAGTCAGTGCATAATGAGAAAAAGGGGAAACCCTCAGAGATTTTTGAATTGACGATGAGCATTTATGAAACAAGTGATTAGAATCTAAAACCCTACTTTTATCTTTTTACCTATTTACTATATGTATACTTCATTTTAAGAGAACTGTGAGAATAACTTTATTAGTACGCAAAACTTTAAACTGTCATAAAAAAATCTGAAGCCAAAGAGTGCATGACATGACTATACTTGAGCAATAATAAGTAAAATAAAAAAGCTTTTTGAAAAAGAGATTTTTATGATGTGAGGTAAAGACGTGAGCATGCGAATATAAATTCTCATATAAAGAGTGAGAAAAAAGAAGAAAATTAGTGAAAATGGTAAGAAATAAAAAGATTGAATGAAGCAGAGAGAGAGAGAGACTATATAGTCATACGGCTTGCGGTTGTAAGAATCAAGATAATGAGAGTAATAAAAAGGTACACTTAAAACATTTAGCATTACGTTTCGAAAAAAGTTTTTTCAAAGTGTTTCCTTCCGTTTACATTGCGTGTGTGTGTGAATATAAATGACATGGATGATGGTGCATGCAATAGTGTAAAAGAAGACGCGTGTGTGTGTTTGTAAAAAGTCAAAGTAAGTTTAAACGAGGCAAAGAGTGATTAGGAAACCCTTTTTCACATTTTCTTATCGGTTTTTTCCATATATTTGTTAGAATTGCTTTACTTTAAGTACTGAAGAAATTGTGCTATGGTGTGAGGAATGAATTTCTAAGGAAATTGTCCGTTTCCTTCAATTTTTCAGTGTGGCTCAAAACACGAGTTGTACACTTGAAGTCATTCTTTTACAAGTGTATAATATTTTCTATAGTGTATCGACACTATTGACACATACAATTTCAGCTAACAAGATTTATTTTAGCTCATGTCATACATATTTAATATTGATATTGCTTTCCCGTTTTCCTTTCAAGTAAATAAAATATATAAGTAATACTCTTGATTCAAGAGTCTTGAACTCACTATGAAACTACCTTTAGATCATAATTTTAAGTTTTTTTTTATAAAATCAAGTTTTTAGGTACAAGACTATAAATATAAGAAAGATGAACTTAAAGTGAAAGAAGAAGAGGTTGAGACTATTATTACTTATTGAATTTATCTATCAGTCCTTCATTTCCATTTGTTGTCATTAATAATTTTTGAGTTTTTATAAAATTGAAGCCTTATTAGCTTATTATACAAATTTCTCCTCTCTTCTTCTTCTTGTTAGGGCATAAATTCAGAATTTTTCTTCATCTTGTTAAACTATTGGTAAACACAAACTCGTAAAATAGTGATAAGGAATGCCATATATACGCAAATTGCTAGCAAAAGACTTTTTTTCTTGACTGCTATGCTAGCTATAAGTACAAAATGTATGTTATGATGAAAAGAGAGCTCTCTCTCCAACAGTCCAATTCTTCTAACATGGCATATAAGATATAACATAAGTAAATAAATATGTATATAGTATAGCCACCCATGTATTTTTATGTACATATACTAGAAGCAAAAGAAATATATAGAGAATAGTCAAACAGCACCCAATCGTAAATTATTTTGTACAACATCATACTACATACATAGAAAATACTCTAGTCAAACGAAAACGATTCCATTTTAAATATTTCTTCTTTCTCAATTCTCTCTCTCTTGTTGGAATGAGCTTGTGCTCTTATACTATAAACTTATGGCAGCATACCTCATCATTTCATGATGATGTTGAAGCAAAAACCAATTGTCTGCTGCTTTCGTTGCTTAATCAAAATTCTTCAATTCTTCCATATGTAAATGAACTGTCTGTGAAGGAAATGTAGCGCAATAACTTACTTTTTAGGAATATATTGGACTCTTGCACTATTTACATATACTCCTTATTATATTATTATTGAAAGTGTTCTCAACAATGAGAACTCTCAATGAACATTTTGTAAGCAAATCCATATAAGTCATTGAGTAGACTTGTACTACACAAACCTGTGTCATATGAAAAGCTCTTCTTTCTGTCTATATATTGTTATTTTTCTAGTTCTCTTAACATTTTTTTCTCAAATATATAATACCCTATTCAAATTGATGTTTATACACATTCATGCGAAAGCTACATTAAAGTAAATAGTACACACTACATACAATTCCACAAGTTTCAAATCGTTAAATAGCAAAGAAAAAAAATTTGAAGAGTTTCAACAGAAGATAACTTTTGACTATATATATATATATATATTCTCTCTGAAAGTGAACTACATAATAAAGAGTAAATCAAAATGGAATACACATGAAATGTTGAGCACAAGACGTGGGAACTCGTAAAGTTTCTGAAGAAAAAGGAGCAAAATTGATTTTTTCTCTCTCATGCATATTCTTATAGAAAAAAGTTGAAGAAAATATTAATGCTAAGACAAAAGGAAAAGATCTGTGATGTGTTTTACTATAGAGAGTATATAAGAAAGGTATATATTACAAAACTCGTAAATTAAGGGCTGGGAGACTTTACTTTCTTGTTATGGCTTCCATGCATGTAGAAGCCTTTGCTTTTTTTGAAATATATGTAAAGTACATACATGTACAATGTTGTATAAACCATGAGCTTGTTAAAGGAAATGACATCTTTAGAGAGAGGAGAAGCCGTAAATTACTTATAGATGGTCAGCACTCTCGAAAAACTCGAAAGAGAGTCTGTAACTCGTGTAACTTTTTTTCCTATTTAGTATATTACATAGTACATATATACTCTCACCTAGCAAATAAATTTTGAGTATGTCATCGCTTTCTTCGCTCTACAACTACATACACAGAAAAAAGTAATATGACAGAGCATTACAAACGAAAAAGGATTTCCAAAGAAGAAGTATATTTTAAAAAGCTTATTGGTTTTTCTACTGCAGGTTGAGTCCAAAAATATATTTGTACATGAATACGTTCAATTAGTCAAGTGAATACAACAAAAGTCTTTATATGAAGTAAGTAGCTTTATGCTAGTCATCATACCATTATGTGAAGAGTACGGGGTAACGTGACACATTATGATTTTTTGTCACATAAGGTTCATAAAGAAAACTGTGTCTAAAGAGTAATTAATCATGTAAGTTACTTCTAGCATTTGCAATTGAATGAGAGCGACTTTGAATGAACTTTAAAGAATGAATTACACTAATAATGGGGTTTGAGGTTCAATGTAAAGTAGATAATAGAAGTTAATTAGATGGGTTTGCCTTTAAAGTCCCACTTGCTTCAAAAAGGAATACGAACTTACATCTTGTTCACATCTATATTGAATAATACTGTGAATCTATCTCTGTGTAAAAAGATTCTTATCACTAAACTATAGGATTACTACTTGTTTCGAAAAAAGTACAATGTTACACTTGATACTTTTACTATCTCTCTATACAACAGTT
>VCNE01001456.1:0-10696 GCA_009869805.1 Oncopodura yosiiana
GATTTGTACAAGAGTAACACTCTTCTTAATGAGTGTAATTAAGTGTACTAAAGTACAGTAAGTTTTAGTTTTTATATGCGCTTTAGCTCATCAGAAAAGTCTTGAATTTTTTTACTCAATTTTGACATGAAGAAAGAAGAAATGTAATTTAGTAATTTTCAATCTGTAGCTTCTAGTTCTTTCTATACTATATGTATTTATTCATCTTGTTTTGATTTTTTGCTAGACACTCATTGTTATTGTTTACTTGCTGAATCAAGGAATCTATATGAATTGAATTCAACAGTTTCTGTTTGTGAATTGCGGTGTAATGTTTTGAGAAAAACAACACACTACATATACAAAGAAAAGAAACGGTAATACATATGTATATGAACTTAAATGACATTTCCTTGAAAACTTTGTTATAAGGATCTTATTTACAAAATCTTGTTTTCAAAGCACGCATAAGATATAGCTTTCGACTGTCATGTCTTGTCATCATCCGCAATTCTACAATTGTTTTGACTCATTCATCCCGAAAAATTATACACAGAAGTCAGGCAGAATCAGAATTTATACAGAGTTCATTAGAAAATTTTTAAAGAATAGCATTTTAATAAGAAATTTTATGCCTAAGGTCAACATTCAACCTAAAAGTTGTTTCTTTAGTAGTTATTATTATTATTGCAGGCAAACACTCAACTCTAAACACTGGCAGGTTTATGAACTATGAACTTCCTTAGGCTTTGTTGGGCTTGTCATTTTATTTAAAAGTTATATGTTTATGACTCAGAAATGTGGAACTCGTGATGACTTTTGCACAGTAGAATTTTTAATGTTTTATTATTGAAATTTACCATCAAGATATTTCAAAATACTGACTATAAGAGTAAGTCATTTTTGTAAGGGTAGGGTCTTTTTATAATATATCGTGTCTTATAACTTGTTTTTTATTTAGTGTTAAAAAAATTTACAAATTTAGTCAGAGGCAATGCAAGAAATGTCTGTATGATAATGAATATTGCCTGAAAAATTATCATATTACTTTACACCCTTTAACTAAGTTTCTTTTTAAAAAAAATGAGAGAAAAAAAAACTTTTGTTGCCTTTCGGAAACTTGAAGTAGTTCTAATTCGCTAATAACAATGTTTAAATTTGACTTGACTTGATTTTGTATTGTATGATTTAGGTAGCTCCATGTCAAAACAATTCACGCATGAGAAAAATAAAAGTTTAATCACGCAAAGAGAAAAGTAAACAAGTCTTAATTTAAATACCGGTGTGTGGCATAAAGATACAAAGTCAAGAAAAACAATGTTTAAATTTGACTTGACTTGATTTTGTATTGTATGATTAAGGTAGCTCCATGTCAAAACAATTCACGCATGAGAAAAATAAAAGTTTAATCACGCAAAGAGAAAAGTAAACAAGTCTTAATTTAAATACCGGTGTGTGGTATAGAGATACAAAGTCAAGAAGTTGGAAAAAATTATTTAGTAGTAAAAAAGTGTCTCGTGATTTCATGAAATGAGTTTACAACAAAAAAGTTTTCTTTTCATAATGCACGTTTTGTTGCTGTAGACGAAGTTTCAAGGTTGACATTAATATTTAGTTGATGACTGAAAGGGAAATAGGTTTATGTGTTGAACATAAAACCAGAATAGAATTTTACAAGTGCTAAAAACACTCTTTGCAGTTTAGAATAATAATTATACGACTTGTAATGATGTTTGCGTGAATAATTTATTTAGCAACGAAAAAAGGACATGAGACAGCAACAACTACCGTTTCTTGCATTATTCAATAAGAAAACAATTAGTAAAGCGTTGAAAAAAGAGAGTGTCAGAATGTCAATATTTACACAGGATAACATTACACCATAATATATGTAGTCGTTATTGATGTCACGATGCGTTCACTTTTTGATGCTGTAATAACCAAAGCTTGATGATCATTTTAATGGCATTTATTGTTTAAAAAGGATGAGTTCAACTTGTAACGACACATGATTTTTTTATTTGCAACCTCAGCAATTACAACTTTATAGTAATAAAAGCTAAGTATGATGTCAAATTGTCAACAAGAAAAGGAAATGTAATAATTATTTCCAGTTTTTACAACTATAGAGTCATACAAAAATAAATAGAAGCTGACATCTCACATTAGAATTTTTATTGTTGTCTTTACATGAAAAGAGCCGTGTTCGAGTGACACACACTCACATCTATAATTACAACATAAATTTGTCATTGAACAAATTAAATGTAGTATGTATGACTCACGTTCTAATCTTCCAGGAACAAATAGAATCTTCTTTCTACGTAAGCCTTGACTACATCCCTCTTGAGTTTTAATATTTTTGCATATGTACGCAAATTGTTCTTAACTACATAAATTTGTCATTGAACAAATTAAATGTAGTATGTATGACTCACGTTCTAATCTTCCAGGAACAAATAGAATCTTCTTTCTACGTAAGCCTTGACTACATCCCTCCAGTTTTAATATTTTTGCATATGTACGCAAATTGTTCTTTTGCATAGTGGAAAAGATGAGGTAATTATATACTGTACTCAAATGGCAAATTATGATATTGTATACAATAATAATAATATTACACTCAAGTGTGATATATAGTAATATATGTGGAGGTGTTGTCAAAATTTGTATGCATGACTCAGGATTATGACGCGATTTTTTCCAGAAGAATATTTAAACATAGTTTTTTATAAGTTTGCACATGAAGCGAATCTTTCTACAAGATTACGACATCATCATTGAGCTGAACTTTATGGTACACTACACACTACAAATTCCATAAATGGGTGACATTTTGGGCGGTGCATCTTTACGGTTTCATTTTTCTACTCCACTCACTCACTCACTTACTCTTCATTCACATAGATTTTTATGCAGAGTGCCATACATTTCACAATTTATATTACGCAATCACTTTATACTTACTTTGCGTAGCAAATAAGGGAAGACAGGAAGAAGTTTACGTTTAGTAATGTGTGAGATGATATCGATGATATTCTGTAACCCTTGTCGTCATTCATGTTAATGTCCATAAAATTACAATTTTCTAACACGTGGAATAATGAGAGACGTTTAATTTAAGTGTATGATATGATAACTTACACACTTTCTTACAAAATATATTTAACTAAATTATTTTATCTTTGCAGGTAACGTCGATATAGTCAATGGGAATCTCAAATTGATTCTCGGTTTAATCTGGTCTTTGATTGTTCGATATCAAATTGGACGCTCTAAATTCCCACCGAAAGAAATTAATGCTAGCTTGGCTTCGTTCTGTATTACCTGAAAATGATATCAATAATTTCACAACAGACTGGAATAGTGGCAAGAATTTATCAGCACTTGTCGATTATTGTCGTCCTGGTCTATTTCCTAATTGGAGAGATATGGATGATGCTGAAGGAGAGTATAATTGTAGAGTGGCGATGGACATTGCTAAAAAAGAACTCGGTGTTCCTGTTGTAGCTTGATCCAGAATATTTATGTATGTATATCTATTTTATAATTTATTTAACGAAAAATTAATTTATAATATATTATAGCGTCTCCTCATTTGGATGAACTTTCTGGAATGACATATATTTCTTATTTCATGAGAGAAAATGGACCAGGTTACAGATCAACGTTAAATTGGGTCAGAAAACAACTGCCTGAGCGTCATATTTCCAATTTCACTGTAAGTTAGTTTTTTGGTGTAATAAAATAATTATTATTACTGACTTATTATTTTACATAGACTGATTGGAATAATGGTGAATTACTTTGCGAGCTTGTACGTTCATTTGGAGGTCCAGTGGCTGGGATCGACAATTTATCAACGAATCCAGAGCATTGGGAATCTAATATATCATTGGGTAAAAACAATATATACACTTATAAACAATAAAGTTTTTCTTAAAAGTATGAAAATGACAATGAGAAACACTGCTTGAGTTTATTATGTCGTGAGTTTTGTTGACCAACCCAGACGTGAGAAGTTGTAGAGTTGAAGGCAATAAAAAGACTATACAATCAATGACAGTATTATAAAGTAAATAAAAAAACATGCAAACAAGCTGTGCACGTTATTGACTTTTACTACACAATAATATTAGCATTTATCATAATATATAAGAAACAGAAGTGTTTTGAAGGAAGCAAATAGTAAACCAAGGTTCATTAGCTCATGTGTACTAATGTAGTTTTTTTACCAAGAGAAAGGTCAGAAGAAATATACATTTGTACATTCCAAACAGAAAAAAATAAAGAGATCTTAAACTTTTATATATGTATGTACTTGTTGTACAATTGAGACAACACACAACAATAAAAATGAAGATGATATACACGAGCCATAATTCCTTTTACATTTTGACACTTTATATATGTATGTATGACACACGTACACCTGAAAAATTCTTTACTCGAGAATTCTGTCAAGATTTATGACATTTCTACTTACTTGATGAAATAAATACTAATTTATGAATATGTTTTTTAAATGTAGGAATGCGAGGAGGGGATAAACTTGGTGTTTCTTCACTACTTCGAGCTAAAGATATGGCTGATCCTAATGTCAATCATTTAGGAGTTATGGCTTATGTCTCAAATTTTCAGTGGCTGCCGAAAAGACCACCACCTGGGCAGAGAGTTAGTGTAGCATGGTTAGTATACAATAATTTTAAATAATGTCCTGGACATAAATTATTATGGATTATAAATTCTTCTTCTTCTTATATTCTCTATTAGGGAGACCAACACTGTATGTCGAAAGGGAGTTCCTGTAAGTCATCATCAAAAAAATAATTTAAAAAAATAAGTATATCAGTATTAATAAATATTTTATTATTATGATTTCTATAGACTGCATTTACCATCGATTATTTAGAAGAAGAAATAGATCATCGTGAAATTACTGTAGAAGTAAAAGGACCATCAGGAAAAGTAGATTGTCGACTTCAATTACCACAAAATGGAATGGGTCGAGGAACATTTACAGCAACAGAGATTGGAATTCATGAAGTAGTAGTAAAATATATGGAAGATGTTGTTCTAGGAGCTCCATTAAAATGTCGAGTACTTCCACCTCTAGCTCATATTACAAACACTGGTCAAATTCCAACTTCTGGACTAGCACCATGTGCTGTTGGTTCTGTTGTAGAAGTACTAGTAAATCCACAAGATACTAGCCCAGCAGGTGCCAAAATAGAATTTATGGAAGTTGTTGCTCTATCACCTTCTGGTCTTCGTAAACCATGTGTTGTTAATGAATCTCCTGGAGGAGGTTTTGCAGCTACATTTCGACCTGATGAGTCTGGAGAATGGAAAGTCACTGTAATGTACAAAGGCAAAGATATTCAAGGATCACCATTTCCTTGTTTTGTATTTGATCCCAACGGAGTTGAAATGGATACACTTGAAGGAGCTCTACCCGGTCTTCCATTTGCATTTATTTGTGATTCTAGAAAAACTGGTGGATTGGGTGACATAGATATTGATGTTACACATGAAGGGCGATCTATACCATACAATACTGAATATATTGCTGATGGAGTGAAAAGAATTTTACTTCCAGTGTTACATGGTGGAAAACATCGTGTACATGTATATTTCAATGGAACAGAAATAAGAAGTATGTATAGATAGATATTCTATTAATAAAAAGAAATCAGTCTAATGAAAGTTCTTTTTTTTCTTTACAGGTTCTCCATTCAGTCTTCGTGTAGGATCAAGTAAATCACGTCGTAGTCGAAGAGATGTTTTATACTTCACATGGAAAAACTCGAAGCTTTGATACAGAACATGGCTTAGGACTAGGAAAATCAGGCCAATATATAAAACACAATTCTTCTTCAACTTCAGCAGCTTATGACTCTTCTGTAACAAAAACCAAATATAATAACACTAATGAGTCATCTCCTTCTCCTACTGCGTATGATTTTTCATCAAATTCAAAGGATCTTGTTGATGAAATTGACGCTCTACATTCCAGAGTCTTTAGTAAAAAACAAACAAGCAATGGCCATAGTAGTAGTAGTAATGTTACAAGTAGTAATAATTTATATAGTACATTTCAAACAAAGAAAATTACAGACTCGAGTGAAAGTCTTAGTTCACCAGCAGCTTTAAGAAATATTTCTAATAATAATAATAGTAGTAGTTTAAGTAAAAATTACCAGTCCATGTTCAACTCTAGTAGTCTTCAAGACACAAGTGCCAAAATATTTCATGAGTCTAGTTCATCTTCTTCAATGTCAAAACGTCATCAATTTAGTAGTTTGGATGAAAGTAAATATAATGTAATGTCATCAATCAACAACAGCAGCAACAAATAAATATGGAGGTTTAAATGGAATTGGAAGTGGAGGAGGTGGTGCAGAATCATTTCATGGAGATCTAGTTGTAGATGGTGATGGTCTTGGAGTTGTTCAATTACACTCTAATCCATCAATTACTATTACTTCAGAGTTTGGACAAACTTCATTAGAAAATGTTAAATGTAGAAATTACAGGTTAGCTTTAATTGATAAATATAAATAAAAAATCAATATATATTCTAAATAATATTAATATTTTTAGGACCAAGTGGTCGTGTGCCTGTTCGTATTAGTGACTTGGGTTCTTCAATATGTGCCAAATATATGCCTACTGAAGGTAAATATTTTGTATAAATTGTACATAAAATTATTATAAACAGTTTGCTAAAAATATTTTTCTTTTTTTGTGTAGTGGGTGAATATCTAATTGATGTTTTGATTGGTCAAAACAAAATTGATGGTTCTCCATTCAGAGCAGCAGTTTTCAACGCCCAAGCAATAAAGTATATAAGAATTAATTAAATATACTGACAAGATTATAATTTAATCTATTTTGTTTTACATATTATTACAGAGTCAATCGTGTGCCAAATGGTATGCAAATCTAAAAGACTGACAATGAGAGTAGATTCTTTTACTAATTCCATGTATTTATTATTTTAGGTGTTGTAGGCCGACCAGTAGAAATTGAGAGTAAGTAGTGAAAAAACTATGTAAATGTTAGTTGCTTATAAACATGTCATGATTAATTACGATTGTTTTAACAGTAAATGGAAAAGGTGCTGGACCAGGTCATCTTGCAATATTGGTCGATGGAGGTCGAGTAACAAGTCAAGTTAAAGCATTAGGAGATCACAGGTATGCTAAAAATCAAGAGAAAACTACATTATATCAGAATTGTAAATACATATTCAAGTTATAATTTATTTGTATAGATTCCGAGCTATTTTTCTTCCTCATGATGCTGGAAGTCATGCAGTTGATATGACCTTTAATGGTGTCAATGTTCCAGGTTAGTTTTAATTTAAACAATTCATTATAATTGTAAGATATAAATATTATAGTATAGAATGAAGAAATATTTCAAGGACAGTTATGTATATAAATATGAAATATCAGATTTGTTTATTCAATTCAATGTTGAGTCATAGTTATGTATTTGTCGGAAGAGCCTTCAAATAGAGTTACACAATATGGTATTTCTCGTTTGTGCTTATGAATAACTTTAATAAATGTCAATTCAGCAGTCTAACAGTTATCAACAAGTCTCAAGTATGCAGTATAGTAAAAATTGAAACTTGAACTTGGAGCAAACATTTTTTTATAAACCATTTCTCTGTCAATGCTCACTTTCTTTATATTTTTCTAAACTGACTATTTACAAATAATAAATTAGTCTCTCTCAGTAGCAATCCTTTTTTACAATGTAACATCGTGACAAGAATACTTATATATGAGCATTCCGTAATGTCAAAAGAATTTAATTTTTAGTAAGCCTTCGGGAACAAAATCTTTCTCATTGCCATGAAAGACATATCTGTTTACCAAATTTAGTGTACGTGGTTATATTATTCATGCATAGCTCAAAACTGCGTAGAGAGAAGCATTTATATGTATCCGAGCAAATTAACTCTTGACAATGAGTATAGCAAGTGTTACAAGATGCAACTTCTCTCCTATATATTCTCTTATCAAAAGAGATACAAGTTGTAACAAATTCCTCAGTTGACTTGACTCACGGGTTTATTCCATTTAAGTGTACCTAGTGCAATAGCAAAGACACATTTCCTAAATATTTATTGAGCTTATATATCAGAGTAATATGAGTAATAAGGTGTTGAACCCGCAGGTATACAGCAGTATTGTATAAGATCCAAAATTCTTAATGTCTCTCTGGCTCCTAGCCTTTTTCATCTTTCTTCTACTACTGATAAACTCTAGCAACAGCCGTACGCCCATGTAAAACTCTTTTACTACTACTCTATCCATGTCTCCAATAGATTCCTTTCGGGCTAAATGAGTTCTTCTAGAAGAGATGCTTCAAAATCTCAAAGAGTGAGAAAGAGAATGAACTTGAGCTTTTTCATACAGTTGCAAACTAATATAATATTGTGGCCTAGCCTTTCGGTGCATAGTCAATGTAAAGTTTAAAACTAGTAAGAAAGTAGACAAGACAGGTTTATAATATTCACAATGGATCATATTATACTACTACATGGTTTCAAAGGGGTTGAAGAAGAAAAGTTGTGGATACGCATACATATGTGGTTTTTTAACATAAGGGATTTTTTTTACCTCGAGATTCTCTTCTCTAAGTAAGAAGATGCCAATGTCTCACATTCTTATTCCCATACTAAGCTTAATAATACCTGAATGTTTATGTTTCTTCATTCTACACCTTCTTTTAGTTAGACTTACAATCTACTCTCTTACATCCTCTTCTGCAATGGCAACTGTAATATACTCTCAACTTATAAAACTTCTTATAGTGGGGGCACACAACTTATAGACATTTTCTTGTGGCACTAACCCCTTGCTTAAGTTAAGAAGATTCTTCCCTATAACAATTTTGTATTCTTACCTGTATTAAGGTAGGCCAGTCTTTTCTGATGATTGGATTGTAGATTGTAAGTATAGTATCGTTACTCTCTTACAGAGCAACAAGTTATTTTACTCAATTGAAACGTCGGCGTATTTTTTGGTGTATTTCGTAGTAGTTTTGGAATTTTGCTGATTTGTAGTTTGAAATTAGCATTTTGGAAAAAGTGCGTATAAATAAATATACTTTTATACTTATATAGTCAGTTAAGTATTATAAGAAGAACATTGTGCTTAATAAACATCGTTCATTTGGCAATGCTAGTTAGTTAGTTGTAAATCTTGATAGAGAGAAGAAGAATAACAACACTCGGTTTCTACACCGCTGTGCATTACATACTACTACTAGCTGATAAGACTCCTATAGAGTGTATACTGTGTGCTAATTGGAATGTTTCAGAGTGAATTAGTGTCAATTGATAGCTATTGAAATTCTTGAGTTAATTGTAAGCTACATATTATAGTGGTTGCATATTGAGCTGTTGAAAGAAGAGATTTGTTTATTTGGAATTTGTGGTACGAGAAAATAACTAAAGCTCATCGTGAAAGGTGTATAGAAAATTTTTGTGGTTTTTTTGATATGGTGGTTGCAGAGTGAAAAAAAGTTTTTTCTCTATAGTATTTTACTCTCAGTGGATTTTAACCTATTTATCCAAGGGTGAGTTTACAAAAAGTTTTACTTTTCAATTATTGAGAGTCCGGGAGAGTTTCATACAGTGAAGTTAAATGGAACGGCATAAAATTCCGTTAGAAATTAGTTTATTTATAAACATGTTGAATTTGTTTCATTGAAACCTGTTGTAAACTATATATTGTTAATTGTAAGATATATATGACCAGTTCAATTTGTCTCAAGTGTCATAATGTTAAATTTATACTCTACTTACTAGTTATTAGTTCTCACTTTTGCTTATAATACACGTCATAAATTTTCATTTTGAATTCTCAATTCCTCATCTTTTTACGAGCTTGACCGATTACCTACGCTTTTTCTATATTGTATTTCCATTATGTTTTTATGGCATATACAATTTACAATACAATGAATAAGTGCTTGACAATGTTTTACTTGAGTGCAAAAAATATTTCACTGTAACAAGCCATGATATAGTTAGTAACTGACAAACTACATTTCTTGCATCATTATATAAAATGATAAAGAAGATGAAAATATATAAATCTCTCAAAGAGAAAACATATTTTGTCTCGGTATTATATTACACATTACAAATAACATGCAATATGAGCATCATCATCATGAGAAGAAGAAGACATAAATTTTCTGTAAAATCTAAATCTTATCTCGAAACAAGTGTTGCAAGAGCATATTTGATATTCTTCTTTATAAACCGTATTTCCGGCTATCTTATTTCATTGAGATTATTTGAATTACTTAAATGTCTATCTTTTGGAAACTAACTTTTTGTTTGTCATTAGGGAAAGTGTTTGAATGACTCCTTAAAAAAGACAAAGTTGGTGAAAATTGGACAATTTTAAAGAGAAAATCAAGTGTTAAATTGGCAGTTATTTTTTACAGTCCTACACAAAATAATTTCACAAAATCTTAAATATCTTACAAAGCTTTCAGATTTATTCCTTTAGTTATTAACAATGTGTAGAAACATTGGTTCTTCAAAAGTTAGTTCAGTAATTGACAATCCTTGTTCACGCGTATGTTGTTGTATTCAAACGTCAATGTGTTCAATTTAAATACACAATACAATCAACAAAGTTTGATTGTCATAAAGTAAACACCCACAAAAGAAAAAAAAACAAAA
>VCNE01001459.1:0-18147 GCA_009869805.1 Oncopodura yosiiana
AGAAGAAGAGTTCAAATTCAACACGAACATCATTGGTTTTTTGGTACTACTATACATAAATGCAAATTATGATTATGGTTTATGATGAATACATACCTCCATTAGGTGAGGTCGAGAGACCATTGAGGTAGTCTTGAATTCGAGGTGAGGCTGATAGAGAAGAGTGTTGATGGTCATGATCAGGCAAACTGTCATTAGTATCATCTCGAAACAATAAATTGTGATGATTGATGAATGGAATTGTATTGTTGTTATTTCCACCACTAGTTTCATTACTATGATGTAACAGTTGAAGTCGCTTGTCCAAAAAGCCAGAATCATTTGTTGATTGAGAACTTGAAGATGTTCGTTCAAATCCACTATTTAACCCACTATGTAATCGTCCTCTGTAATACACAACAAGAAGAAGAACAAAACCAATCAGTAATCAATATCTTATGTAATCATCTTGATATTTTCTCGTGTACATAATAGTAATATGTAATATAGCAAAACTGTTTCTTCCTCAATCAATCGTCGTCGTTCAGTTAATGTTATTCAAGTCACATGAGCGCAAATCCCGTTTTACTCTCAACATATTCTCATATGTATCCTTTTAATTTCTCAGGGATTCACTCAACTGACTCAACTCAACTTAATAATAACCTTCTTGTGGTACTTTTTATACATTTGCTTTTGACGGCAAAATGGTAAAATCAACTTTTTGTATACATACATATACATGTTTTTATTTATGTGTAACGTACACAACATTAAAGAAAACCGTAGAAAAAAATGAGGGCATTTATCATTACAACGATCTTCTCTAATATGAATTTACTGGTTTTAATTATTATATAGCGTCGTCGTCCTTTTCAACTTGCATGCGGGAATCATTAAGAGAGTGATGTGCTTCTATGTGTAATTTTGCGCTGTTATTGCAAATTATGTCAATACTAGTTTATTCAAGTTGTTCATATTCTGTAAAACAACATTTTAATAACTGTATACTGTTTTAGTTACTATGTTTTAGCACAAAATGAAGGCAAAGAGCAATAAAATATTTATTAGTCATGTGCAGCAAGGGGATATGTAAATACTGGGGCTCAATTTTAGGATTAAGGTGACTCATTTCTAATCTCATGAGTTTCTTTCACCTGTTTTGCATTGATTTTTCTACTTTCGTCTACTACAACAAAAACCTAATATATCTAATTGCAGCTGTTGTTCTCATATATATTTTTCTTCCAAAATTATATTTCCAAACTTTCCACAATAAAATTTATACATACATAGAGGCTTTCATATTATATCGTTGTCATTAACCTAACCTACTTATTACTTTTGGAGCAGGTCATTTAAATATTTAAGTCAAACTCAAAGTCAATGTAAGTACACGTGTGCCAAATCAAATGTCAATTTGTCCAATAATAATTTACTTAAGTGCCTAGTCATCATATTCTGTTAAAGTTCTATATTTTACTAGATTAACAAGTGTATGTAAAAGCTTTTTTTTATTACTATTGAACTAAGCTATAAAAATTGTGATGCCGTTCTTTATCAATTTTATAAGAAGATTTGCATGGTGAATTGAGTTTTAGCAATTTGAAAACATTAAAGTTTGCAAGTACAGAAAGTTAATGAGCAATCGTTGTAAAATATAGAAAAGGTATTCCAATTATTTATCATCATTGTATTTATGTATGTTGCTCCGTTTCTATTTTTATAAATAAGAAGACCACGGGGAAGAAATTATCTAGCATTTAGTCATATTAGGATCTGAGAATATAATGAAAGATACAATACAAGCATGAGTTGGAGTTGGAGATTAGACCAAGTGAGAGAAATTAGTTATGCGTTCCTTTCTTTATTCTGTTGTATTTTTGTATTGTAGTGTAGAATTCATTGTGTTGAAGTGATTAGATTTCCAAAAGGGACCAGCTACTACCTACTAGATATAATACAATTACACTACATATATGTATATGCTTATAATATTCATTCATAATATGGATTAAAATTAATGCTTTGTGAAACTTTTTTTTCAAGCCTATAGTCCCAAAGCTATATACGACAGTTTACATGATATGCAACTCTGTTGTTCGTTATACAATACATAAAAAGCTTTTTTACATACTACCTGCTTTTTAAATTTACATATATTTCATACTGAGAACTCTGTTGTTGCTGATGATGATGATGACCAAATCAAAAACTAAATCTCTATTTAAGCATTTTGAATGTATTTTGTACGTGCTTCTAGTGAGGTCAAGAGACGAAAGCTGACAAAACTAAGCTGAATGTTGCTTCAAGTGGGAATTAAAAGTGAAAGAAAGAAGACAACTTTTGCTTCATTCTTTTGTAAACATTTTCTCTGAAATTTCTAATTGCAATGAAAATGCAATTTGGAGCGTAAGCATTATAATAGACCTGCCAGAAAGAGACAAAATACTCTTGTAATCTACTAAACACATCACTCATTCAGAGTCTCACGTCGACGTACGTATAGCATGTATATTTATTCATCTTCGTTCATCTGAATAATTCAAAAGTACATTATACATCTTTATATTTCATTTAGTCGATAGAGTTGCTTAGAAATGGACACAATGAGAATTTAAGAAATTGACAAAACCCAGAAACATGACTCACGATGCTCTATATAATATATTAAAATCAAACAGACTGGTTTGCTTCAAACAATATAAAAAGGGAGACTATGCTCAAATGACTTTTTATGGTATTTGTCATTCAACATCAGTCTTCTTCTCCACTACCTAAATACGTCAGTCAGTCAGTCTTGTAGTAACTAAAAGGATANCACACACATGTGTCACAAGTAAATAATGAGTTATCTGCTATATTTCATATTTTAGTACATACTGTCGTCGTGACATGATGCTCTCTATAGTAGGTCGATATTATACAGGAATTGAATTACATTTATAATTTTTCTTCTTGTAAAAAAATCTGGGATTACAACTAACAAGTAACTCAGTGAGTAGTTAAAAGAAATAAAAAAGAGCAAAGCACATTATAGAAAGTTTGTAGTAGATAGAATTTCATTTACTTATATCTGTCACTAATCATCATAAGTCATTGATTTGTACATAGTAGCCGTCAGTCTCAATTTACTTGACAAGACAGTGAGCCGGTAGTAGTTACAATGCGTAATGCTTTAATAAGGCTACAACTCAATAAAGTACACTTCGTATGATAATCTGATTGAAACGGATAATGATTTGATATCAATTCCCTTCTCTTTCTGTTCAACAAGTCCTCAAGCAATGCAATTTTATCTCAATTGATAGACAGCAGCAGTATAATAATTATTCAGCAATTTCTTTACAACTCTAGGATATTATAAAGTAGCTTATACATACATATATTGTCCTCATGTGCTAAAAGATGAAACTCAATAAAAATTTCAAGTTTGTATTGAAAGTCAATTTCAAAGAAAAAAGTTTGAAGAGAAAAAACTTTCTGCCCCTGCCATAAGTATTGAATTCAAAGTATGAAATATGTTTGCATTTGTTTCATTTCAGAACAAAATATCGAAACTAGATCTTTGTGCATATATGAACCTCAAGCAGTAGCAACAACTCGATTTCTCTCTTCAAAGAAAAATCATTTGGGCAATCTATAACTTTCTGAGCTTTTGATGATTTCCTATATTTGGTATGTTTCATGTGAGTTATGGACAGCAGAACAAACAAGCAAACAACTCACGACTTGTAATTAAACTTTAAATAGTTTTCTTTTGAGCCTAGTGCAACTTTTTTAACTGAGATGAGTGATGAGTTTATAGAGCTTATTACATGGTGCACATATGGTTTTAATATTGTACACAACTGAGTAAGCGAACCAGACCGTTTATATCAAACAAACGCATCTAAATATAATTACGTAGGAAAGCTCTTTTTAACTAAGGTAATGCTACAGTGTTACGTTATAATGTGAAAGCAGATCTTAATCCTTAGGACATATTTAGGTAACTATTCAGTTAGACTTTATATATATGATTTCATTTTTTTACGAGAAAGCTCTTTAATGTTGTTTGCGGCAAAGACAGATAATGATTACTTTGTTGAGTAGCACAACTCTCAAATTTTGATACAGTAGTGTGCAAAAAACAGTAAGAAGGAGTGAATCTGATTAAAAAGGAACTAGCTATATAGAAAAGTATAAGTAATATATTTCAATTAATATTGTGCTGCTAACTAGAAAAGCCATATATTCATTAGCAACTTATTATGAAAAAAATGAGACTTTACTTCTGTACCTATGCAATAATAACAATCACCAATCTCCTCTTTCAATCCTATTGCATAACTTTGGAATAGTGGTGAAGTGACATTATGAAAACATTATCAGATTGAATTGATCAATTCAATATATAATCCTCGTACTATGTAAACATACAAAGTCATTACTTATTAAGCAATAGTCTTTTTTTGGCTCCCCTTCTTTTTATCAGAGTTGAGAATGTTTTCGTATATAAATATTCTATGAATTCTATTTTCCAAATAGAATTACTTCAGAACACGCTTTTATACATTCAACTTGAAAACAAAGGACAAGAGGGACATGCAATGTAAATAGTGATTGTCAGTATATTGACAATCAGTATTATCTACGTAATATATAATTGTAAAGTCCTAATACAAGCTTTTTTAATACAATGTCTTGTGCCATTAGAATCTACCTTCAATCAACTCCATTCTCAAGAAATATAGCTATTGAGCAATATAACGAGAATCGGAGAATTGCTGCTATTGATTTCCTTCGTCATTAGTTATATTAACTTGATAGTCAAGAAGTAATAGTGACTCTCAAGAGAAAACGAAAAGAATTTTTTTCGTTATAACTAGTAATCACATTTTATGTTTACCAATTTATACTCTCTGATACTTACGGGAAGAGATTATCAATATATATTGAACTGTCAAAGAAACATGCTTTACTAGCAATTTGTTTCATATTGATTTAATGTGATTCGTTCTTTGGCTATTGGCAATAAACTCACTGAGTAGACTTTTAGTAATTGTAAAAATCTATGTTGGTGGCAACAACTTTTACTCTATAGCATCAAATCATATACATATAGCCTCGGGATATGATCATTACTCTAAAGTCCATCATCAAATGACGGATATCAACTACCACAATGATAGATATAGTGGTCTAGTCGTCGTGGTCATTTAGTAATTTAAACAAGTAAAAAAGCACATATTTTTTGTCATTTTTCACTCTCAAAACTTACATTACACGTGGCTAAACGACAATGACGTATGATAAGTAACAATACTAAAAATCTTTTTTGTCTTTGTGGTTTTTTTAATCTTACCTAACAGTCTGAGAAATAGCTCCGTACTTGATTAGCTCGTCCAATAAAAAATCTCTATCCAATAAAAGATTTTGAATTGTTGATTGAAGTCCATGTTGAGTTTCTTGAGTTGTTTGTATCATTTCTTTCATGGAGGAGACTTCTGAAAAATTAAATTAGAAAGAGAAGGTAAAGCTTGTTCTTTAATAAACAATTTGATAGCATCCCCGAATGATTGAAAAATACCTGATTGAAGTGAGAGCATAAGTCTCAAAACATCCGAGGTAGATTTTTGGCACTGAGTTTTTGTCAAGTCTATCTCTTCTCTTATTGTTCGATCTTCTTCTTGAACGCTTTCCAATTGTTCTTGAGCTGCTGTGAATGCACCTTTTAAAGAGTACATAAAATTCAATTTCAGACTCATTAATAAAATTTTCATTGTAATATTAGAAATATATTGGCACTCACTTTTCATAGCAGACACAGCCTCTTGTAGCTGTAAAGGAATTTCAATCAAACCACCACATTATTATTATTATTACAGCCGTTAGAAATATCATTAAATTTTAGATGAATAATAATAAGAAAACTTTGTCTTATTTTACTAGGTGTTATTATAAAGCGTTGATTTGAATATAGATTATTACACATTATAATAATATTCACTTTTACATTCATTCGTTTTACTGCTATATACACTCTGGGCATTTTTTGTACGTATGATACGTGCTACTATAATAATCTGTAATAATAAAAGATATACATGCTCCTTCTCGTCTCATTTTTTCTCAATTCTTCTTATCACAATGTGAAAGGAAATCATCACACACACACATACAATAATAACAATACTGCTGCTATAAGTTATAATAACTATATACTATTAGTTTTAGCTCTTCTGAATCAAGCGAGCACATCAAGTCAAGTGAATAAAAGTAACAGGAGTAGCATTATAAATACAGATAGAACAAATTGGTCAAGTCAAGAAACTAACAAGGAAAATTCCTCTCACACTACAATGAACATTACTACAAACTACAAAAGCATGTTTTGGCTCATTCTTTTTATGCTTTCTCTTGCTGACTATATCATGTAGTCACTACACAAGAATTTCACAATGTATTATAGAGATACAGATAGAGTTGAGTGCCTATAGCAGTTTCAGACTTGATTGATTTCAATTGAATGCAGTTTACAAATTTCAAGTTCTACTGATTTCAAGCTATGCACCTGAACAATAAGAAACATAAAGCTTGAAATTGTCACATTGAGAGAAAGAGATATTTCTTCATCCTCTTATTTAAAGCTTCCTAGAATTCCTTTTAAACTCATTAGAATCTAATCAAGAACAGCATGAGTCGTTCTCTCAATGATTTGGTAACTCTGAGAGTTGTGTTCTAATAATAGCGAGAATGTTATAATTAGTTCAAGTATTTTATTAAGTGGCACAAAATATATAATTATTATTCATATACTCTGCTAAGTATTTTGCCTTATATACGTGTACAAGCTATTTATATTTATACAAAGTTACAATTCTTACACACACAATTAGCTTTAGAGATAGAAGGAGGCTTGTACATAATAAATACATTGGAAATAAGAAACTAGGTTCTGTCTATCTTCTTTGACTTCTATGCTGCAATGCAACTCTTTAATGCATACCTGAGAACGACCATTACTAATAGTAATTTACTACTCTACAATCTGCAGCTATAAGTGATTGCCCATGTGAATAATCTGAGAATTAGCTGAACAAATAATATATGTCAGCTTTTTTATGCAAAAGTGTAAAGTTGTAAAGGAATTCATTCATTCACTTGACTCACACAAGAGAAGAAAAGAAGAATGGAGAAATACAATTTATATATAGGTAGTACAATGTTTCTCTCTCTCTCGTATTGTGTGGGCTACTAACTATAAATGGTACACATTCTTGTAAATGAATATTCATCCTATTTAATTCATACACATTGTATTGGTTTCACTTCTTAAGATTAACATAGCCGTTAGCACTTTTTTCTATAGTATACACCTACAATCTATTTTGTCTACCTTAAAGTATACATGAAGATAATTTTGTTCTTTGCAAGTAAAAATAATAGAGCAGCTCTTATTTATTTCGCAGCTCATTTGTACACACAAACAAACAAAAGGGCCGCAATGCTTCGTGATAATGATGATGATGAGTATAAGACAAATGAAGAAAAGAAATAGAGGCACAAAAGTAACATGTTGTATATAGCGAAAAGATCTCAATATAAAGAATTGGAGCAAAAGTCAATAAATACATTGTTGTCGTCGCTTTCAGCATATATTTTCATTCTTGTTTTTTTATTTGCATGTGTGTGGCAATGAAAACAATAACATGAGACACTTTACAAAGATAAAAAAGAGAAGAAAGAAAAGTGATGATTAGACTTTGTGTGGTATATCTCTATCTATCTCTATATATCTTTTATATGAAGATGAAGCTAAGCTGGTTTTCTCTCATGCAAAATTCCATTTCTTTTTCAACTCAACATGTTCTCAGTTGTACAGTGATGCACCACAATTAGGACAATACTGTAGCATATATATATATAACAAATTTTTTTAGAGATGAGAGAATTGAATTAACTTTATTATGTCTTAACCAAAAGGGAGACGTGATCAATTTCTTTTAGTGAATTGAATTGAAGGAGAGTAGACAAAAACAAAACAACAAAATCTCTGTTACAAGTCTCAACAGAAAGAAGTGAGAATGTGAGAGTATCAAAAGGAATAGCTAAAAAATTATGAAAAAATGAGAGCAAAA
Organism: Oncopodura yosiiana; assembly: GCA_009869805.1. NCBI lineage: Eukaryota > Metazoa > Arthropoda > Collembola > Entomobryomorpha > Oncopoduridae > Oncopodura > Oncopodura yosiiana. The sequence goes on from VCNE01001459.1 coordinate 8,103, forward strand.
AAAGAGTAAAGAGAAACAAATTGAGATGCCACAATATTATATAGGAGAGTAAAAGGGAAAATGAGATGAGGAAGGTTAGGCATGATGATGAAGATGATGATGGATTTATTTTGCAAGGTAGTACTTTAGTTTAGTTGAAGAGAGAGAGAGAGACATGATTATGGAAGGAATCATGAATTTATTTGATTACCGTAATTATAAAAAAGTGATGCGCACAACTCTTCTTCTACTACTCTAGTCTAATAATGATTCTAATTATAAATTCTGTTATTGAGAATGAGAACTTACCTCTGTTATATGAGTAATGAGCTGATCCCGACACTCATCTTCTTCAAACATGGTCAAGTCTTCGTCAATTGATGAGCTGCAACTCATTTTTGCTTAATTATATTTTTCCTTTTTACTGTTGTAGTTACACTCTTTTGAACTTGAACTATTTTTTATTAACAAAGGCACAACAATTTTTTGGACGGAAACGTTGTTGCTGATATGAATCTTATTTCAATGTGTATTAAAAATATTTTTCTCAGTCAATGTCAATTTTCACAGCTATTATCCTTTAGTCGTCCATGAAAATGGAAGTTAGCACTTTCCATTTTATTAACTACATATTAAAACAGGGTCTAGGACTCGAGAATTTTCTGATGAAGGTAACTCTGTCCAATCAAAATAGTTGAAACAATTTATTACTAGAGCTAGGCCTCGTTTATCCATAATATTCAAATAACACAATAGCAACTAAAACATATACAAATATAAAAAGAGTCCAACTCAACCAACTAATCGATAACTTTCATGGGCCAAGTCCAAGTCAATCAATGAGACAAACTCTCAAGAGGTATACACAAGTGCCAACTCTTTTATTCCACTTGCCACTACTACTGCTTCTATGCACTTTTGGTAATATTTCATTTTCTGTCGTGGAACTGAGAAATATGAAACGAAGGGGAACTAAAGCCACTAAACCAAAAAAGTTTTTTTTCACTCTTGAGAGAATATGATATTGTAGTTTATATTACATGTGCGTGTAAATATCAAGACGAAATGAACGTAATGTGTTTCTCTAGCCAGTGACTTCAACAGACTGAGAATGTTTATGTTGTGTGATCAATATAGTATAAGCTAAGGTAAGAAGAATTACTCATAACATAACAGGTTGAATGAAAACTCAGGTAAGCGTTCATTGTTCGCTATATTATGTTTTTCACCCTTCCTTATATCAAGACCCCCGATTTAGTTGACTAATTGTAAAGGCAAACTTAAAGTATAGTTGTTAATAATTCATTATGAAAATGTAAATACTAAGTCTATGAGAAATGATTTTAATTTCTAATAAGGCATTGTAGTTAAGTCAAATAATTTTTGTCTCCAGAACTGGAGAACGTAGAAAATTCCAGCCCAGTGGGCAACTTGAGAATATCAACAAAGAGTTGATAACTCTTTGTATAAGTGAGGAGCTCTAACGGCTGCAACTCTCTTCATTTATGATGATGGTATACAAAGTAGCCACTGATGGCATAGTGAAAAAGTCATTAGTTAAGTCATCAGTTATTGTGTAGAGAGATTTCTTCTTTGACAGTTGTCCAGTTATTAATTTTTTTCTCCAGTAAACATCTCTAGTCACAGTAGTGTCAAGAAGGGCAGTCCAAGATAATAGTGTTTACATTTTCTAATCTTAACTACTCTACAATAATAAATGTAAAAAGTGACTCATTACTTTCTGTTTGGCCTCTATTTATTATTTTTTTGGAAAAATTACAAAACAGCCTTTATTTCAAAATTTGAGTCATAATGATGGTAAGTTACAAATTAAAATTGTCGTATGGTAGAATATCATTAGACATTGAGATTATTACGTCATCACTTAATATGTAATATATTCTCCTTTCTGCACTAACTAAAATGACACTTTGCACTTTCATAGAGCTTTGTTTTCTTCTATAATACTACTCTTTTTATTAATATTATTTAAGTAAAAATTTATTATGACTTTAATGCTTTGCTTTTGACTAAATATAACTGACAACTGAAGCTGTGAATTTCATATGTAGGATTTTTTATTTTACTATCTCATGCTTTCAAATATGGGTAGCTCACATTTATCATTGTTCTCATTTTGCTTTCCAACAGTTTATTAAACATCTGTGTTTGATTGAAATCATTTTGTTGTCCCACATTATTCACACTTTTAGCATGTTATGTATTCAGTTACTCTGCCTTTATTAGTTTCAGAGATCTGGTTGCTGGAATCTGCTTGAGTTGCAGACATTGAGATATGTAGTAAATGGTTTACATTGAAGGGGAGTTTATTTTCCATTTATAGTTGAGTCTATGACTTTTTCTAAACATCCTTCATATATAGATTTCATAGAAAGAATTCAATATCTATGCATGAATGTGTTTTTGTCGTTCGGATAAAATGCTGTTTGTTATATATTATAGTATAGAAGAGTACTAAATAATTATGGTTTTGTTATTGCACGCACTATCATCATTCATTTCATTTATATATCCTTGTTCAGTTCCTCAGTTCAATAGAAATAGAATATGGCATGAGTAATATGTATTTAACATTCTGAATGTCACAAGATTATAGTTAGTAGTTAGTAAAACTACTATAAGCTAATACGTAGTATTGTGACAGAGTGACAGTTTTATATGATGTTGACAAGACTTTTGAAAAATTCACAGCTTCAATTTTTATATACATATAGTGTCTGATAAAGTATTAGTGCACGGCATAACCTACTGATTTTTAAAAACCTACAAAATAAGTATATTTATTATTAAAACCATTTTATGAATCTTGATTGTTGTTGTTGATAAAAAAATATATACTTTGATAAAAATCTAAGAAGTGTTTTTTGGTGTGTTTTTTCTCTCTTTTATCTATTGCTGTCTTCTCTCTCTCTTCTCTTCTCTTGTGTGCTCAGAAAATTTAACATTCACTACATAAAACGATAAAAAATGATTCATAATGCTTTTAATTGTGGTCCAGAGCTACTGGCTTCTACTCAAGAATATGAAAAGGTTCTTATTCTCAACTATTATAATATTCTTCACTTTCTCACATAATACATATATGTTGTACATTTACATAAAAAAACAATTTTGGATTGATTGTTGTTTATTGCTTCTCTTTCTCAGTTTTCTCACTGTGTTTCTCATAGTTAATTTATGTAGTATTGTAGTCGATTCTTTTATTGATTGCTACAGAGGAGCACAGATTAATAAAAATATTATTTATGCAAGAGTTTAATATTAGTTTTGATTTTCTTTTTCAAAATATAGCCCGGACGATCTGAAACACTGGACCTACAAGAAAATGCTTTAGTTGTTGATATATCTGATGCATTGAGTGAAAGAGATAAAGTCAAATTTACGGTGCATACCAAAGTAAGAATTTCACTAAATTGATATCAAGATTTCTAAAAAAAATTAACTAATTTTAATATTCTTTTTTTTTGCCATAGACTACTCTACCTGAATTTGCAAAACATGAATTTTCTGTGGTACGACAACATGAAGAGTTTGTCTGGCTCCATGATCGATTTGAAGAAAATGAAGAATTTGCCGGCTATATTGTAAGTTTGTTTGAATATATATCTAGGTTAATGCAGTTGAAATAAAAAAAGTAATAATAATAATAATCTAAAGTATGACACTCCTGTGACTGCTATAATATATAGATTCCACCAGCACCACCTCGACCTGATTTCGATGCTTCTAGAGAAAAACTTCAGAAATTAGGTGAAGGAGAAGGTACTATGACTAAAGAAGAATTTACAAAAATGAAGCAAGAACTAGAGGCGTAAGTGAAAGCATTCTATTATTGAAAAAGTGCAAAAACTAAAAGAAAACTTTTGTCTAATAATAATTATTTTTCTTCTTTAGAGAGTACTTGGCAACTTTTAAGAAAACTGTTGCAATGCACGAAGTATTTCTTTGCCGACTAGCAAATCATCCTACTTTTCGCCAGGATCATAACTTTAGAGTTTTTCTTGAGTATGATCAAGATGTAAGTTGAATATTGATTTTTTTCTTCTTCTCTCTCTTGCATTTGCATTGCACTACTACTTAACTTATATAATACCTAACCTATCCATACAACTTTTTTGTAATTTGTTTGTCTTGTATGTTTTTGACAGTTGAGCGTACGTACAAAGAATAAAAAAGAAATGTTTGGTGGATTTATCAAGTCATTCGGTCAAAGTACAGATGAGTTTTTACTTTCTGCAACGCAAAAGGATGTTGATGAATTCTTTGATAATGAAAGGAATTTCCTTGTCGATTATCATTCTCATCTAAAGGATAGTACAATGAAAGCTGACAAGATGACTAAACTTCATAAGAATGTCTCAGATTCTTATATTAAAATATCATCTGAATTGATACAGCTAGCTACTATTGATATGAATGAATTAGAAAAATTCTTAGCAAAAGTATCTGATGCATTAGAGAAAGCAAGGGTAAGAGAAAGAAGTCGATATTAAAATTACAACCTTCTCATATTTTATAACCATTTCTTTCAAAATTTACAGAAAGTAGAAAGTCGTGTAGCAAGTGATGAAGATTTGAAACTTTCCGATACATTACGCTACTATATGAGAGACAGTCATGCAGCCAAAAATTTATTATACAGAAGACGTAGATGTTTAGCTAATTATGAAACTGCAAATAAAAACTTGGATAAAGCAAGAGCTAAGAACAAGGACGTAGGAGCTGTAAGTAAACTTTTATATATATTCTTTCTTTTTAAGATTAATAATGATTTCCTATCATCATAAAGTAAATGCTACGTAGTTTTAACATATAGAGAGAGAATTTGAGTTACTGTGCACAGAATATTTATTATATACGCTTCATTTGTAAAATTATGTATTGACCGTTCATATATAAATTCATATTATATTATGTCGCTGCTCACACTATTCAAGACGATGGAAGTAATGGATGTAAGTTGTTGATTGCCGAAACAATTTAGATGTTGTTTTTCTTTCTAATTCCTTAATCTATAAGTATAGTTTATTTTCCTCATAAATATATTATATATACATCTATCTGTCTGTATTCATCACAAACAACTGTACGTCGAGCTTAACTATATTTGATTTGCATTTAATTGATGTGTACATATTTGGTTAGTAGACTAGATAAATGAATGGTCAAGTCTTTATTATTTCGTATATGTACTAATATTATAGCTTGACTTTTATAAAGTATTTTAGTTGCTTATCATGTATTGCTATGCTATATCTAAATCCTTATAATCTATTAAAATAACCGTCTCGTCTATATATCAGGAGTCATTGTAATTTATTATATTTGTATAGATAAAAATCTCATATATTTGATTTGTGATTCTAATTCTTCTAAAATTTATTTTCCTTCTAAACAGGCTGAACAAGCACAACAAGAAGCATGTGACAAATTCGAGACAATATCCAGTAAAGCTAAGGAAGAATTAGTGGACTTCAAAACTAGACGTGTTCAAGCTTTCCGTAAAAATCTGATTGATATTGCAGAATTGGAAATTAAACATTCAAAAGCCCAGGCTCAGGTGCTGGCTAGTGCGTTACAATCATTACAAGAAGACTTGTAAAACTTAAATTATTATTAGTAGACGACTACGACTTGAATAATTAATTGTGACCTTTTTTGCGTTGGCAATTTGTAACTCTAATCATTCCGTTTTTCTTACTATACAAACAAACAAACCAATTGTAATTTGTTGCCCTTAATATTCAGTGCTTTGTCTCAATCAGTCGACAACATAACAAACAACTTGGAACAGTGGGAATTGAAATGTGTAAAAGCACTCTACTATATATTTATATATAAAAGCTATAATAATATATATCTAAACATTGACTGTTGTATAACTGTAATAAAGAGCAATCAAATGTATAAACTTTGTATTATGAATATTATATTATACTCTATAGAAGAGAGAGACTACTCTGTCCTGTTGTTCTATGCATTATTAGTATGTTATATTTGTTGATGAAAATGTAATATGTAATGATAATAATACTCTTCGTACAAAACATTGTAAATGTAAAAGTTGTATGATTACGACAAATAGTAATAGTACTGTCAGCACAGGCATAGAGAAGACTTTGTTGTTAGTAAAACTACGAGTCTCTAGGGCTCAGTATATTATAATGAAGAATTATTGTTATCAGATGGGGGGAACATTCTGACTTTATAAAATGATATGTGCTTTGTTGTTGTTGGAAAATGTCAATTAGATTTTTTTGTATGTACATATACAGCTCTGGCATCTTTCTTGAACTTTGTTTGCTTTTCTCTACTACTGCAGCATCCATAGTACAAAGTACAAAAAGAGTTGTTGTTTCTCATACTTTTGCATGCATACTTTAAAGCTTTGCGATCTTATACTAGGAAATTACTTTTTCTTAATGTTTCCATCGGGACTCTAGTCGTCATCTCATGTTTTTGTTGCTTGCTGTGAGAGAGAGAAAGAAGAAAGTTCAACCTTGTACTCGAAAGAAAAGGAGAAATTTTGCATCTACCATTTATTTTTGCCAAGAAGTATATATATAAAGAGAAAGAGTATAGAGTCATTGACATCAATAGTTGATTATAGCGTCCTTTGCATGCATACATATTATATACAATTTGAAGGCGTAAAGAAGTAGAAGAATAAAGTAGTACAATGGAAGTAGTATCATCATTATGATTAGAGCTATATATACTATGAAGGTTTGTGCATTCTCATTTTGTGGAGAGAATACTTTAAAGCAAGACAAAAGACAATTCATTAGTAGACTAGAGGACTTTTTGTGAAATATTTAATTTGATGAGACAAGGGGGCTGCTAATGCGTTTCTCTTCAAGTTTTTTCCTTATGAGGGTTAGGTTTCTTATGTCTTTTCTTTCTTTAGAAGTAAACCATGGAGAAATCTAGAGGTGCTACTCAAAGGAAAACGTACTATGAGGTATATATGTACATTATTATACACAAAACAGGATAGCATGAGAAAGTGTCATGCGTTCAAACTCATGGAACTCTGAAGAAGAAGAAAATACCCGGGTAGTATTTAGCTTGGTTGTGTGAGAGCCTTGAGACTCAGTCTCTTGACTTCGTTTCAACGTTGAGCAATATCATCATCATCACCATTGCATAACCGGTAGAAGCAGAAAAAACAGCAACTCGAACTTGAGTTTTATGAGAAATGTGAATGTGTTATATATAGCATTCTGATTTACCTAGTAAAAATTTTTAAAAGACTAATAAATACCAAAATGAATACTCAAAATAAAACACGATTGATTATTTTAATAACTTTAGCATTTATTTTGATCTCTGTTCAAAGTGAAGAAGAAATCCCACAAGTTAAATGTGTTTGTGATGGAGGCTGTGAACATTTACGAGCCTCAGATTGTCGTTACGGAATTACTTTTGACTATTGTCATTGCTGTTTGGTTTGTGCTCGTGGATTTTCTGAGCCTTGTGGTGATTCTCATGGTCGATGTGCTTTTGGTCTCCACTGTCAACTTCAACAAGGCGTACAGAATGAAACGAATGAAGGAACTTGTGCAAGTAAGTACAAAAACATTAAAACTCTCTTTTTCGAGAAATAGCCTCTAGCTCTAGTTTAGATAGAATTTACCACAAAGTCCAAAAGTAGTAGAGAGAAAGCCGGAAGTCCAAGTGTCATACAAACCACATAATCTCGTCATTCTTAAAAGCCCTTCCGGCTCTCACTTTTCTTTCCTTCACTACTTTGATTGCTTTCTCAAGTTTTCTCAAACCTCAACTTTCTTTCTGCTTATAAGAGGGGATAAGTACTTTATACACATTACAACAATCTCTCTCTCTCTTTCTAGAAGAGAAAATAAATGAGTTTTCTCTATCTTCTTTGACATTTACAGGAAATGTTAGCTGTGAGAAAAGCGTGGAGAAATTTGGGTGCACGGTAGCCAATGATGGAAATTGCGTTTGTTCATTTGCAAGAGGATGTGTTGGAGAAGAAGAAATGTTTCTTTTCGACACTGAGGACTCATGTCGAGCTAAAATAGCCTTTCTAATCGCACGAAAGGATTTCGAGCCAGAGACAACTTTAACATCACCACCTGCAACAGGTTCAATAAATCAATGATTGCTTTCTGTACTATCCCTTGCTCTTCCTCCTCTTTTTGCTCTAGAAAATGCATTACATACATACATATATAGACATCCCAATGCAATTTGAGATTGAATCGAAACTCAATCCAATACACACACAAAAAAGCATCATGCCACTAAAGTGTCTGGAAATAGATTGATTTCTTCACTTTCCTCTCACTCGCATTTCTGGCACGTTAGCCATTATAATGATACTTTGCTTGATTCTTGATATCACACTAAATTTCATACTCTCTTTGCGTGTATTTACTTCCTAATGTGCAATTCTGCACGGTACATTTAGTAATACACTACTACTTATAGTTGGAGCACTACAACTAATAAGTCACCTAGAAATAGAACTTCAACTTTAACCTCAATCTGACTCATGTAATTACCACTTGCTGTGAAATATTGGAAAGAGCCTCCTCTCTTTTCTTGATACGTTTGTTGCCTTTATAATAGCAGCTCTGTTTACCCCAGTGAGTTAACTTTCTTTACAAGACTATATATATACTTGACTTTTGATATATTTCACAAGAAGCAACAGTAGTCTAGTAAGAAGGTAACTAGGATTAGGAATTAGGATGAAGAAGATATATAGTAGTAGGAGGAGAAGAAGGAAAGTCATCTGTCAGAAGCTTGATTACTTCCTGACTTGACTTTGAGTTTTAGCAACATACACACACACAGTAGACCATATATATATATACTTTTTATATAAAACACTAGAGAGAAGAGAGAAAGCTACAATAACTTTGATGTGTAGCCTACAGCTACTGTCTAAAGTGTAAAGAAAACTGAAGAAGAAGAGATCTTATATAAGAGAAAATTATATGGTAGATGAATATATTTCCGTCCAAGTGAACTTTAATTGGGCTAATGAGCTGTAATTACACTTTCCATGAAGAAACATCCTAGCAGATTTTCTTTTCTATATATATATATACTTAAGGTAGAAGAAGAACTAAACTACAAAATACATAGAGAACAGAGAAGATATATAGGCCATTGTGTGTGTGTTCAGAGCAAACAAGTTTTTCCTTGTAAGAAGAGTAGTAGTGTCTTTCTTCTTCAATGAGAAAATGGGAACACAAAGGCAACTTTCATCACTAGGTATATATATAGGTATAGGTAGAAAAGAGAGAAGAACGATCTTATCTGATATCTATATGAAGAGTGAAGCTATTTCACTTGCTATATTAATATACTTTTCTACTAAAGTTTCGTCCTTGGGTAACTATAAGTAAACAGAATATTGTGTAGAGATTCTATATTGGCTACTATTGTCTCTCTAGAGACTCGCAAATCATTTGATGAACTCAGTCAAACTTAAATGTTAAATCTCTTGCTGTTTTGCTTTCTCTCTATCTTCGTTTACTATTATACTGTGAATTCTAAATACGTGATTCTCAAACCTATATGTATACTTCTATATTTGAAATTCCGTTTGAATTCAGCACTCGATTCATTATAATATTTAATTGCTCTCTAGTGAGTGAGCTGACTATATAGCTTGTCATGTCAGAAGTTGACCTATATTAATAGTAAAGGCTAAAGACAATGAAGGAACCTAGAGGTAATCTGAGCTACTTAATATAGACAACGTATATACTTATAACAAAGTTAGCCAATATGTACTAGATTATAATAATTTCTATAGTAGATTGTACATAGAACCACATCAAATGAAATTTTGCTCTTCGACTGCATACAAAATTATATTTTCTGAGAAAACAAGCTGCTCTGCTTTTTTTTATGTATAGAATTGTAGAAATGTGAACAGATGGAGAGGAGAAAGCAATACTTTGTGCTTAATGCACTATGAACTCTGTCCATATAGTTTTTTGGTTAAATGTAGTTTGAATAGTAATTTAACGACGGTGAATTCTGTAGGCCACATTACAAGAGAGAA